>OY986435.1:140774279-141059279 GCA_963920525.1 Dichetophora obliterata
CTGTATTCCAAGAGTATTTTGTTGCGTATTTTGTTGAGTTATTGAGGTTTTAGTGAGAATAGTACGCGGACGTGTGAATAGGTCCGTATGGACCTTGTACTGTATATCACTTATAAATGCATGTTTTTGGGCATCATTATAATTTTTTTATTGTTTCAACACATAATTTACTTGTTCTGAACACAAAGACCTAAACTCAAAGACATTAGGGATGATGATAAAAACAAAAAATTCTAAGAAAAATTCGAAGACATGAACTTTATTGCTTTCAAGGAAAGCCACAATATTCTAATTTTATACTACTAGCAGTAAACCAGTTCTTAGAATTTTTTGTTCTTAGTATTTTATTCTTAGTATTTTTTGTCCTTAGTATTTTTGTTCTTAGAATTTTTTCTTAGAATTTTTTGTTTTTATCATCATCCCTAAGAGCCCGAACAGAACCAAGGCGGATGTCGGTTGTCGGATTCGCCGTGCTACAAATTACATGAAAATATATGCAGCCGCCAAAAATGAGATCGCCGTAGAAATGCATGACGGGAAAACGCCAGAATAGAATCTATTCTAATTTCTCTCTGACGGGTGTCGGATCTCTCTCTGAGTGACTTAAATGTTGCCATATTTTTGCTAAAGATTGGGTACGTTCAGTGTTATTTTCTTAGTTTTTACTATGATCTGACATTCTGTTTTTGTGCCTGTGTTGCATTCATGTAAATTCAAAGCATTATATAAAATAATTTGTATCATTCCCAATATAAAATGCAACCGTGATCCGACAACCGACAACCGCTCATATTCTGGACGTGTTCTCAGCGGATTTCACCCGCCATCCGACATCCGCCTTGGTTCTGTTTGGGCTCTTAGACTATAATAGTCTTTGAGTTTAGGTAGACGTACGAAAGAGTATAAAAGAAGTTGTAGTTTCGTAAACCAAATCAGTCAAAGTTTAGACAGCGAAGAGTAAAATCGTGTGTGATAGAAACAAAAATATAAATATGGCAGATGCAAGTAATTTGGACGTTGCTGAAATTGTTGTACGCCGTAGTACACTTTACCAGCAAATGACTGCGGATGAAAGGCGTGCAGCTGATAGTAGATTTGCTGATTTTATGGACGAATACATGGATGAAGAAATTGATATTGCTGAAATTGATAATTATGAAGTTGAGGATGATGAAGATCGCACATACCAACCTGCTGAAGAGTCAGATGCCGAAACTGAAGGATACGTCGAGCTAAATGAAGATACTGATGACGACGATGATGAAGAGGAAGAAAATGATGGACAGGAAACGAATGAAAGTTACTATATTGGTAAAGATGGCACCCAATGGAGTAAAAAAGCACCACCAACATCACGCACTCGTAATCATAACGTGGTCGACTTCACAAGAAAGAAACCAGGACCAACAGGAAATATACACGACCCCTATACAATAATACGTTCAATCATGACAGAGGAAATAATACACTTAGTGCTACGTGAAACAAATCGTAAAGGCAGGGAGGTTACAGCTGCATGGAATTTGGCGAATCCCATGAAGAAAAAGGAGTGGAAGCCAGTGACAGTGAAAGAGTTTGACGCCTTTGTAGCTATTCTTTTGTATGCTGGACTCACAAGATCAAACCATGAACCAGCTATGGAATTATGGGGCACGACGCGTTGCCCAATATACAAAGCTGCGTTGTCGTACAATCGCTTCATGTGTATAAAGCAATTTATTCGATTCGACAATGGAAATACTCAACAACAACGACTCATCAACAGCAAAACTGCGGCTATTGACGATATTTGGCAAATGTTGCAATATAACTTGGCAGCAGCTTACACTCCTCATGAAGCACTAACAGTTGATGAGCAGTTGTTCCCTTACAGAGGCCGCACCCGCTTCACACAATATATTCCGTCAAAGCCAGCTAAGTATTGTTTGAAAGTATGATGGTTATGCGACTCACAGAGTTATTATCCTGTGAAGGGAATGATATATTCTGGAAAACTGCCAAACCAACAACGGGAGATAAACCAAGGGCAGAACGTAATGCTGGATCTTGTGGAAAATATTTAGATGCTGGCCGTACTATATACGCGGATAATTTCTTTACCACTCTTGACTTGGCGCGTATTTTGTTGAGGAGGAAGACCGCATATGTTGGTATAGTGCGCTACAACAAAACATTCATTCCACAGGAGTTCAAGAAGAACCCTAAGCGCACCATCAATAGTACATTATTTGGGTTCAACGAAGGGGATATAGCGTTATGCTCATACGTGCCGAAAAAAAATAAAGTGGTGAACGTGCTCTCCACAATGCACTACACCTGCCTCGTTGACGAGCAAACCAAGAAGCGGAAGCTCCATGCCATATTAGATTACAAGGCCAACAAATGTGGCGTTGATACCATGGATCAAATGCTAGGCACTTACAGCTGCAAAAGAGCAACACAACGATGGCCGTTGGCCATGTTTTATAATATGCTGGACGTCGCTGCATTGGCTGCTTTTACGATTTACAACGAAATGAAGCCTATAAAAAGGAGTGACAGACGGCGGTCGTTCTTGTTACTGCTAACGAAACAATTGGCCACACCAAATATCGAAGAACGTGCCCTGAACAACCATATAACCTCAATTCCAAGGATACGCAATGCGATGGAAGCATACGATGTCAGGGTAAGAAAAACATCTTCAAATTCAAGAATACAATATATAGTTATTGGTTTTTTATTTTTCTTTTCATTTCAGATATTATCAAGACTGATGGAAGGCAATGCACCGTCGTTTGCGGCTAGGTCAAGTAGACCGTCATATCGCCTTTGCCGTTCTGAGTACGGGCGGCAGCGGAAAACGCGGGCATACTGCTTCGGCTGCGGCAACGCTGTTTGCATAAAAAAACATAGCACACTTTTACATATCTGCAACACTTGCGCACAGGGCGGGGGACAAGAAGTACACGCTCAACAACAATAATTTTAGAACTTTTTTATAATAGTCTTAAGACAATTCAAGCAAAAAAAATAAAAAAATTATTTTTGTATGTAGAATTAAGTTATAAACAATAAAAAAAAAAAAAAAAATCAAAAAAAATTTTTTTATGAAAAAACATGATTTACAAAAAAGGTCCGTAGGGACCTTTTCACACGGCCGTGAAGTTCAGAACTGTCACTCATCGGAGGGTTAAACCTGAAAAATTCACTACATAAGTTTGCGTAAATATTACAGTTGTATAACTAAATAAAAATATTTCAAAATCTACTTACGAAATCTTCGTAACATTTATTGTAGTTGTAACTGTTTTTGGTATATATAAGCTTGGAAAATATTTCGTAAATTTAGAGATTTTTATAAAAAAACTGAATAATTTTTTTAAATTTTTTGACAATAAGGAATTGAGCGATAGACATTTGGCTATGCAATAAAAATAAAAATATAATTAAACACATATTTTAAAAACATGTTTTTTCCGCCGATTAGCCTGTGTGCGACGCATGCGATAGACATTTGGCCATGCAATAAAAATAAAAAATATAGTTAAACACATATTTTAAAAACATGTTTTTTCCGCCGATTAGCCTGTGTACGACGCATGCGTATTTGAAACTAATTCAAAAGTAGTTTTTTTAAGTACTTTTAACTTGCTTGTTTTTTTTTGGCAATTGACGTTTTCATTCCGATAGGGAGCTAATTACAGTTTACACTGTAGACATCGTTGCATTCTACTACAGCGAATAGCTCTAATAGTTAAAAAAAATCGCAGTTTCGTTTTCAAAGCGACTTTTAATCGACACTATTAATTGATCAATTAAGGTTCCATTCTGGTTAGTTGGTTCGAACATAGTTTTTTTTTGCATTTTTAGATAGATATAGCTGTAAAGAATATCATACTAAATGAGCAAATCGAAATTCGTTATGGTTCAAAAGTTATAAGCCTCCAAGGCGACCGCGTCAAAGCAGGAAGCGCACTATACTTATGCTTGGTTTTCACTATGTCAAAGGTTTATCACATAAAATATTACCTTAATAAAACTCCAGAACATTTTCTGCATAGCTCTATTTAATAATTTATTTGTTTGAAATTTTCCAAGATTTGCCAAAGTTAGAAAAATGTCAACATGTTGTTATTTTCAATTTGATTATCAACAACTGACCACTTAAAATGACAACGTGAAAACCAAGCATTAGGCTAAGTGGCAATCGTGAAACTTTTCAATCGTGCTAGGATAGAAATTACCGAGTTAAAAACAACTGATATCTGTTAATGGAATGGAACCCTCAGTTGCCTAAATATCATACTTTTTTATAATACGAGATTTCTTAAGACCCATTTGACTACTACGTTTTCTACTACTTATTTTGTTACTAAAAATTATATTATGAGTTTTATAAAATGTAATTGTTTTGCGTGAAAAAACTTTATAAAAACAAAAATTGTGCAAACATTGTAAACTTGCAAAAAAAAATAATTATTTTTATTTAGTATTATTTCCATTGCATGTATTTTACCATTTTATTCCACTTATAAAATAGACTGAAGTAAAACCAGTGTAAGTGCTAAAGCTTTCTTGTCAACCGGATCTACAAATCCTAAACCTCAATCATGAGCTCGGAAAAAATCGGACTATGCCTAAATGTTGCTATACCCGAAAAACACTTACTGCCAAGCTCATTTGATTGTAATACGAAAGAAAATATTTACCCATACTCAGTCGATCAATTAGCCAACCATAAAACATCCTTGAACACGAATTAACCTTATCTTTATCAGCCATCAGGCTATTGTGGGTTTAGTTTTGTAATAAAATAACCTATTTTGCAACTTATTTGTTCTTAAACAGTTTTTAATTAGAATGTTAAAATTCAATTACACTTTTAACTCTTCAGCAACCAAATATAAAAATTGGCAGAATTTATATTCAATGCATTAGCTTTGCAAAGTAATATCACTACAGAAAAACTTAATACATTGTTAATGTCAAAAGTAATCAACTTCCAAATAGAACATACATATTTAATTTAAGCTTCTAAAACTGGCCCAATTTTTCAAAATCTTTGACTCTAAAATGCTTACTAATTGTTCTAAAGCAGGGCTGGGCATTTAACACAGTCACATTTTATTTTGTCTTTTTAGTATTGGTGCGCTCTCGAATAGCGTACACTGAGCGAAATAGTTGTCACAATTCCCACCAGGAAATGTGAGCATTCCCGGATGTTACCAGGAAACATTCCATGGAATGTAAGAAGCATTCCCCTTTGTTGCACACTCCATTGCTTTTTTAACATAGCATGTCATTAGAGGGAAACATTCCTCCCCGCTGTGTTAAAAAGTCATGTGGAAACATTTCTCTCCGCTGTCCATAAAGTGAATTGGAAGCAGTCCTCTCCCCTGTTTTAAGAATTAATGTGGAAACATTCCTCTCCCTTGTTATGAAAATGGATTCGGCCAGGATTCGAACCCGGGACCCCTGAGCGACAGTCGAGCGCGCTACCACTAGACTATCGAATTCTACAATAAGTGGCTAGAAAACAATGATATTAATATTTTCTATTGTCATTGCTTGACAATAAATTAAAGTTTCCACATGCATTCTTAAAGAAGCGGTTTGGAAACAATATAAATACAAAACTACCCTTAAGCTTCCAAAAGATACGGTTTGGAAACAATATAAATACAAAACTACCCTTAAGCTTTCAAAAGATACTGTGGGGAATGTTTATTTATCACTTTAAGATGAAAGCCTTCCGATTTTTCCTGGAGGGAATTATCTAGATTTCCAAGTGTGTATGTTTATATCCCAACACATACTGTAATATGTGCTTGGATTTTCTTTTTAGTTATCGGTATTGTTTACTATTTCTTCTACATCATTATTGCTATAGCATTTTCTTCTAAGTAAATAAATTACATTAGTTTGCTTGCAGTGGAAAATTACACATTCTGCTTCGCAAGAAAGGTTTTCTGCAGAACAGAAGTCGCATTCCTATTCAGAGTCAAACATTGTTTTTCAGGTGTTTTGTTTTAATATTATTAAATCCTAATATATACGAATCATAAAAATTATAATCAAAACCTCATAAAATTAAGTAGCAAAATATTAATAAATACAATTAATAGAAAAAAAATAATGCAGAGAATCTTAATAGGCAATATGTATAAATTATATTAAGCCTTAATAAAATAAAAAATAGATGAAATAGAATTATGAATCTACACACCAGACGGTTGGTTTTTTTAAGAGTGTACATAAAATTCCCGGCATAGGTCTTCACAGCACCACCGTCATCACCGTGAACAACTGAATTATATTCTCTTCTGTTGTGAGTTTTGTGTACATGTGAAAAGTTAGGCTCGGAGAGCGCTCAGTGAGCTATGGGGCGTCCAGCGCTGTTCTTAAGCCTTGCATTTTCAGCTTTTAAAAATAAATATTTTCTCAATATAAAAAGCAAAGCAAAATTAGTAAGGGTTTTCATGCAAATGGGCAATACCCTTATAAATGGTATAAACCTTATAAGTTTATCAGCCTTATAAATGAACTGTCAAAATTCGTATGAAAAAGCTTTTGCACAAACCAGATAAATTTGCTCTTCGATTTAGGTGAGCAAACGAGGTGGCAAACTTATATGATCAATCAGCTGTTTTCTTTTTTGAAGGAAAAGTTATAATTTGAGCAAAACGAATAAAGATTTAATTCTAAAAATTTCAGAAAACAAGCAAACAATCCGCAAAGCGTCCCTGTTTAAATGGAACGCATCGCTGGCAGATCGCACAGCTGACTTATATGCTGCAAATGCACAATCGACTTTAAGGGCTGTTCATACAACCTGTCTGATAAAAATAACTAATTGCCCAAATTAGAAGCCTGCCACTTTGCATGAAAACCCTTAGTATTGTTTTGTTTATTTGTATACGGATATATAAGACAAAACTTCTTTTCCAGAAAAAAAGAAACAACAAAACACTGATATTAACCTCATTGATGACAAATATTCTATTTCCGACTGTCAAAAATTCGTCATCCGAGTGAAAAGCACCGCCATTTTGTTATTTTTCAATCACTTTCATTAAAAGTGGTCTGTTCCATAAACACATTCCCACTAAAAAGGAACATTTTTTTTCATTTTTTGTTTGAACAACCTGAAAAATTTTGAGTACGTTTCTATTTTACTTTCTCTAAAAAGTATTCATGAAAACTGCTTATTTTTTCAGCCTATCCAACCAGAATGACCCCTTCATGAAGACCAATCAATCAATCGCTGAGTTGAACTAATATTATTTAAGAACCCATAACAATTTTTGCAGCAAATATGACAAATTTTAATTTTATTGAAAGCAAATGCTGTGGGGTTATTACCCACGCACAAAATTCCATAACTACCCACATTATTTTCCGGGCCTGGTAAGCACTGCTCTAATCAATCGATATTCACTATCAAGATGAGATCCGGAAAATAAAACTTAATTAAACAAAAGCAAACAATTTGTTTTTATTCCTATAAATAATATCGAAAAACCATTTATATTACCACAACTGTACTACATTAAGAATTATAACTACCCTATAGGAACAAACTAACTTGTTTTTAAAAACAACTAATTAAAAAACTAGTTTAAAATAAACTAGTTTATGAATTACTTTGAATTATATTAAGGCGGCACCTACTTCAATTTTGAATATTTTTTATTGTATTATATATGAAGTAATTGGAAAACTACTTCAAAACAAGTGGCTTAAAAAATACTTTGAATTATATTAAGGCGGCAACTACTCTGATTTTGACATGTTTTTATTGCAAATTTTTATTAGATTACAAGCTTATATATATTTAACCGTGCTATTTCATTTTTTTTATTTTTTTTTTTTCTTTTTCATTTACAATTTTATATAATAATTAACAATTGCAAGTTCACATAAAAGTTTTGTGTACATGTGAAAAGTTACGCTCGGAGAGCGCTCAGTGAGCTATGGGGCGCCCAGCGCTGTTCTAAAGCCTTGCATTTTCAGCTTTTAAAAATAAATATTTTCTCAATATAAAAAGCAAAGCAAAATTAGTATTGTTTTGTTTATTTGTATACGGAAATATAAGACAAAACTTCTTTTCCAGAAAAAAAGAAACAACAAAACACTGATACTAACCTCATCAAATATTATTAACTTTAGGCTTTCACTAATATGAATTTATGTATTTTTTTTTTAAACAATAAAATAAATGATCTCTTTGATATATAGAAATTTAAAATTTTTATGCTTTTAAATTCATCTTCAGTAAGTGGAATATTAACTAGTTTTCAAATGATTTATTTTAAAGTAATGAAAAATAATTTAACTAATTTAACAAGTAGTTGAAAATATATGCGGTTTTCAGTTGATTTATCTTAAAGTAATTAAAAAAATAATTTAAATTGAACTAATTTAACATGTACTTGAAAATGTATGCGGTTTTCAATTGATTTATTTTAAAGTAGTCAAAAAAATAATTTAAATTCAACTAATTTAACAAGTAGTTGAAAATATATGCAGACGAAAGTCAATTGACTTATTTAGCGGACATCACCATACAAAATATGTAAGTTCGTTCTATGGAAAAAAGTCAGAATTTCAACTAGTTGGGGTTGACAGATAACTACTTTTTGAATTACTTTTAAATTAGTTGATTTTCCTACAGGGTAGTTATCTAAATACAAATGGTATAAAATATATATGCTTAATATATTAAGCATTTATATTACCAAACCTGTACTCCATTAGAAATTATAACTAAATACAAATAGTATATATGATGAATTTCATTTAAAAATCGAGACAAAACTGAAATTTTGAACCCGACCACCTCAGATATCGATGAAATTTTGTTCATAGCTAAATTTGATCAATACAAACAAGCTCTCATTTTTAGAAATGACTGTTTAGCGATTTTTTGGGCGTGGCACAGTGGGAAAGTTTTCGAAAAAACGCGAAAATGGTCAAAAAGAGCTCCATTTAAACTACAATAACTCAGAATCGGCTGAACCGATTTCCATGATCTTGGTATCATTAAAAAGATATTTTAACAGGCTTTATGACACGTTTTATGACACACAAAAAATTACACTGTAAAAAATTTATAAAAAAAAGAAAATTTTAACTAACGAAAAATCCAAAAAGATCAAGGGTTTTTTACAGTGTATTACTTTTTTAGAAAGGTTTATCCTTCACCTATACCATTTCAAAAAATAAAAATGGGTTATTTTTTAGTTTTTTTTTTTTATATAATTTTTTAAGTAGTGTCACTTCTAGTAATTGCCCTTATATTTTATATTTACAGGTAAATAACACAGTACAACACATGATTTGCCAACTCAATTCTGAGAACTGTATGTGAAATTAGACCCAAAAAGAAGAATTTCTGCATCATTTGTTTTGTCTTCTTACCTGCCAAAATATTTTTAATATCGATTTGAAATTAGTACTATCGTATTGGGGAATTTATCACGTTTTAGGCCCTGTTGTTTGACATAGCTCGACAACCACTAGCCCGATTTAGTTAAAATAAATTTTAAAAAATTGAAAATTACAATTTCCTTAATCTGTTCATATATAAAAGTTTTCCTATAAAAGCCACAGTTTCCAAGTTAAAAATAAGCGCATGAAGAAAAAAAATATTTTTTTTTTTAAATTCATAAAAAATACAAAACGGAAATAAGTTTCAAGTCTAGTTACTTTTTCGCAAAGTCACATAACCTATGAGCAAAATGAGACAAAGATCATAAAAATCGATGCACGAGTTTCGCTTTTATTCGCAATTGAGTAAAGGTATGAATTTCAAAAATCAGTTATAGCCACCACCCTTAAAATAAAAAAATTTTGAATTGCTCAGTAAACAAATTTTTTCGATCTTCTTTGTGTATTTTTCGGACGATATGACCACAAACGTAACAAAATTCATCCAAATTTGGGCACTTGTTGTTTTCCATATTGATATATTTCATGTTTTGTTGTTATTCACTTTTAAAAAACTGGAGAAAAATCACTTTCACTGTTCGCGTTCGTCGGCACTGCCTGAATGACAAAAATCGATCAATGCACACTAGACCTGCCCTTATTTTTCAAAATGGCGGTGCATAGGAGAGTAGGGTCCAAAAAGTTTCCATTTTATGCCACAATGATCCATGTAAAATTTGGGCTCGATCCCACGACTCTAAGTGGACCCAAAATTGAGTTGACTAATAAGACAAGGTTTTATTATAAGAAATTAGGAACTTTATTCGGCATTTTTGGAAAAAACTCAATTTTGGTAACAGTTTTGTCAATATTTTGTAATTTTCTTATTTTTATGTTATTCTCCAATAAATTACACGTGAAACACGCGTGACGCGGTAAAACCACGTCACGCGCACATCTCTAGTGGCTTTGTTATTTAGCATAACTGCGTTGCTGCTTACTTCTGAATTAGTTATTACATTTTCCTGCAAAATACCGTGATCTGGTTTAATTATTGTGGCAACCCGTGTCGAGACACACACACACACAACTAGGCCAAGAACGAGAGAACAACTGTCAAACGAATGAGTAGACGGTTTGAGTCAGTCGTATGAGAACAGCCAACCAGTGTGTTACTTAATTGTGCTAAAGAAGTAAACCAAAATAATAAAGTATCAAAGTTAATTGTTGTAAGTTAATTGTTAATTGTTGTGAACCAAATTATAATTGTTATTATTTTGGGTGAGTTTATAGGTTGTTACAATTATAATGTCAGAACCATCAACATCAAAACCTGCATCGGCTTCTGCATCAGCCATTTCCTCGGTACAAACGCGTCAAACCGTTCAATCACTCTACAACATAGACTTAGTGGGCAGAACAGCGCATCAGATAACCGGTGTCAAACTGCCGTCCAATAGGCAAGTCCTACAGGTCTTCTTTCATAACATGCGTTTTGTGAAACTCGACGCAAAGGAAAGTGCAAAATTAACGCTCGATGCAGTGTATATTTTCTGGCAACAAGCACGAATTCCAACACGATACGGAACAAGATGCGCGGAGAAATTGTTGAAATTGTACAATACATGGAAAGATATACAAAAAGTGCCCGCTAGCAAGAGATCTGTGGCTTGGAAAGAAAAGGAGCTTGCATTTACCAACGATCTGGACAATTTGTTTGATATTGCGACTGCAGATGCCCTAAAAACCATTCGAATTGAAGAAGATAAGAAGTTTCTCATTCGACAACGACAACAAGGACGCCCGGGATGCATGATTGGCTGCGATAAGGTTTTATTTCTGCGAGAAAAAAGAGCATCGGAACGAAAGGAGAAAGAGAAGCAGAGAAAGCGGAAATTTGAAGAAATGTCCAAGTCGAAAGATAGTGGTTCGTATTTGGCTTTATGTCATTTTCTATCTTATTGATTTATGTAAAACATAACACATTTTAAACTTTTTGCTGCCGGCCAATATACAGAATCGAGTGATGAAGGTGAGGTTGAGGTAATGGAAGGAATTGATGAAAAAGCTAAGGACGTGGGTGAAGCGATTGAGGAGAGCACTGCCGATGCCGAAACTGGTGACATCGTTGAACCGCACAAAAGTGTACAGAAGAGAGGGCGTAGAAATTTTCTAACGCCACGACTTGCTTCTGCGCTTGACCACGCCAAGCTAACCGATCCAATGGCAGCTCATGTGTTGAAAGCCTGCGCCGATGCATTGAATTATTCCGTAGACGAGCTGGCTATTAACCGAACAACGATTAATCAATATCGTCGAGAAAACCGCCGCAGTTATGCTAAATAACAATGCCACTAGAGATGTGCGCGTGACGTGGTTTTTCCGCGTCACGCGTGTTTCCCGTGTAATTTATTGGAGAATAACATAAAAATAAGAAAATTACAAAATATTTACTAAACTGTTACCAAAATTGAGTTTTTTCCAAAAATGCCGAATAAAGTTCCTAATTTCTTATAATAAAACCTTGTCTTATTAGTCAACTCAATTTTGGGTCCACTTAGAGTCGTGGGATCGAGCCCAAATTTTACATGGATCATTGTGGCATAAAATGGAAACTTTTTGGACCCTACTCTCCTATGCGCCGCCATTTTGAAAAATCTTCATAGAAATAAGGGCAGGTCTAATGCACACCTATAAATACTACGTATTTTTCAATATTTTACGGCCAGGTACTTATAAATGGGCGCATATTTTAAGGGTGGCTGGCTATATACCTGATTCAGCACTTGTACGTTTCAAATTGTGCAAAACTTTCCAAATAATCAGCATATCACCCTTAAATGTGGGTTTATTTATTATTTTGTTTATTCCTTTTTTTTTTTTAATTCTCAGAATCATAAAAAAGGTGTCAATGTTTTCTCCAAATATTGTTGTGCATAAAACGTGAAAAATACCCCTATACGATAGTTAGTAACTTCAAATCGATATTAAAAATATTTTGGCAGGTAAGAAGACAAAACGAATGATGCAGAAATTCTTCTTTTTGGGTCTAATTTTACATACAGTTCTCAGAATTGAGTTGGCAATCAATGAACTGAAAAATGTTGTACTGTGTAAATAAACATTGTCCCAGGAAAATTATGAATATGTTTTAACCCCAAAAAGTTCTTGCTTGCCTTAAAAATTGCTATATAAATGCACCTGATGAACGTACCGAAATTCATAATTATAAACAGTTTCGAGAAGCCAAGATATCCCATTACAATTTTTACGCGTATATTTTAAAAATTTGAGTGAATATGAATTCAAACAATAAGTACAGATGCATAAAAATATCTAATAAGTGTTGCGCTTCGCTTCGTAAAATAAGTGAAAACGAGGCTGCAAATATAATTGAATATTTTCCAGCTGTCGCCAGCATTCATTGTAGCCGTATTTGCGAAACTTTCCGGAATACACTGAGAAAAGCCCAGCAACGCCCAGCGATGAAATTAGGAAAGAATTGAATGAACTTCCAACTTGTACCAGACGTAATGCAAACATCGAAAGCAACGAACTCATTGAAAATATAAATGATCATATTATTCCTCATCTACCAAACCAAAAGTCGCCTCTTAAGAGGAAATATATCAAACGAGATACATACAGAAATAGAAAATCACTGCAAATTTTGAAAAATGTACAGATTCACTTGGAGCTGATCCATTGTCTGATTTGTCAGCGCAACTTGAAAACGTCAAAGCCATTTACGAAGAAATTTTGCAAAACATCAAATATCAAATAGAGAACAGCTCAAATCTTTTGGAAAAGCAAAAACTTTTATCTCTCAAACTTTTATCTTCAAAAATTTAAATAATCTAAAAACGCATATGCTAAAACATTTTGAAAATAACCAAACTGAAGAAATAATATACAAAAAGTGGAATACAACGATTAGATGTGTTCTGGAAACGTTAACCACCAACCCAGAATCATTTGTCAGCAATTTTACTAAACACATCAAAGTTCTGATTCCGCATCATTTCATAGCAAAGCGACAATCTGAATTTATCAGCAATAAAAGAGCGGCGCTGTTATCAGGAGAAATGTTAATTCAAATGGACTTTGCTGAAAATTATGCATTTCTTCTACAAGATGCCGTGCAAGGATACAATTGGAATAATGATCAGGCTACAATACATACGTTCGTTATTTATTACAAAGGTAATTATTTTAATATTTTGGTATTAGTAAACACATCCATCCACACTCATCAAAATATTTAATATTTTTTATTTATTTGTTTTTTTCCTTTGTTTGTTTATTTTCAGATAACGATAAATTAACTCATAAAAGCTTCGCCATAATATCTGATTGCAATACCCATGATAGTATAGCAGTTCATCTATATATTTAAAAAATGATACAGTTCGTGAAGGCCACTATAACCAACAATATTAATAAAATCATTAACGTATCAGATGGTGCAGGAGCACAATATAAAAATAAATATAACTTCATTAATTTATGCCATCACAAATCTGATTTTGGTATTGAGGCTGAATGGCACTTTTGTGCTACCAGTCACGGAAAATCTGCATGTGATGGAATCGGAGGAACATTGAAGAGAGGTGCTCGAAATTATAGTATTGCAAATAAAAATGAAATCCAGACAACGAGGCAACTCTATCACTGGGCATCAGAAACATATAAGACTACCATACAAGTTGCTTACGCAGATGCTGCCGAATACAACAACGTTAAAGAAAAGCTATTTTCAAGATATAAAGAAGCTCAAACTATAACAGGAACTCAAGGCTTTCATTCATTCATTCATTCCGATAAATGAAACTTTTGTACATGTGCGCAGATATTCTGACTGTGCCAAATTTGAGCAGCGCAAAATTTCTTACAAATAATTAACTTAAAAAAATGTAAATAAAATAAAACACAAATTAATAAAAACATGGCAAATAATATAAACAATTGTTGATGGTTTTTTATTTGTAAACATTTAAAAAATGTTATAATTGTTATAAGAACTATTTTGTAAATGTGTAAGAATGTGACCTGATATTTTCGCTGTTATTCGAATTATTTCGAAAACTTTCGGTACGTATTACTAGAAGTGACACTACTTAAAAAATTGGGGTTAAAACATATTCATAATTTTCCTAGGACTATGTTTATTTATTTAACCTGTAAATATAAAATATAAGGGCAATTACTAGAAGTGACACTACTTAAAAAATTATATAAAAAAAACTAAAAAAGAACCCATGTTTTATTTTTTGATATGGTATAGGTGAAGGATAAACCTTTCTAAAAAAGTAATACACTGTAAAAAACCCTTGATCTTTTTTGATTTTTCGTTAGTTAAAATTTTCTTTTTTTTATAAATTTTTTACAGTGTAATTTTTTTTGTGTCATAAAACGTGTCATAAATTAAATTATCTTTTATTTGTTAAAATATCTTTTTAATGATACCAAGATTATGGGAATCGGTTCAGCCGATTCTGGGTTATTGTAGTTTAAATGGAGCTCTTTTTGACCATTTTCGCGTTTTTTCGAAAACTTTCCCACTGTGCCACGCCCAAAAAATCGCAAAACAGTCATTTCTAAAAATGAGAGTTTGTTTGTATTAATCAAATTTAGCTATGAACAAAATTTCATCGATATCTGAGGGGGTCGGGTTCAATGCATCTCGATTTTTACATGAAATTCATCATATACTAAATATCTTAAATATAAAATATAGTATAACTAAAAATGAATAATAAATATAAAATATATACATATATATATATACTAAATTTATTAAACTAATAAAGCATTTATATTACCACGCCTGCTAAGTCCATTAACAATCATAACTAGTTATCTAAATGCGAATAATATAAAATATATAAGTTCACTTAATCACTACTGTAACTAGCAATAACAAATGCAGCTGCAAGACAAAATAATAGCGACAACAACAATACACAACTTAACACAAGAATATCAACCGTCTAATATATACTTACGTTGGCACGACCACATGAAAGCAACCAACTTATGTACTATTTCAAATTAGCCTATGGGGCATTTCACGTGAAGCGGGCCACGAAAATAATGTCAGATTCTGGATTTTGTTCATATTTGGACTAATTATACTTCTGTATGGCCTGAATAAATGTGCATCATTATCTTTTTTTTATCAAGCCTAATTGCCAGTTTATAAGCCTTCAAAGAATTGAAGAAATTTAAGGAACGGACTGCTATTATCCAAAAATCAGTGTAAAAACTGTTTTGGAATTATATGAATTATAGGCTTTCTTGACATAGGGGGCATTTCACGTGAAGCGGGCTACGAAAATAATGTCAGATTCTGGATTTTGTTCATATTTGGACTAATTATACTTCTGTATGGCCTTAATAAATGTACATCATTATTTCTTTTTATCAAGCATAATTGCCAGTTTATAAGCCTTTAAAGAATAAAAGAAATTTAAGGAACGGATTACTGCAATTATCCAAAAACATAAAAAATAAGACAAGTAGTGTTTTTTTGAGGAAATTATGTGTTCTTCTTGACAGTTATAAAAAATTTTAAATTTAATTTTTTTTTTCAATGTAGGAAACAGGAAGTATTATTTCAAATCGGGTTTCACTTAACTTCGGTATTTTTGATTTTTATCTCAAAATGTAGCTAGTAGTCCATAAATAATACGTGGGAAGTTTTAGAATGGGATCTGCATTCGTTTAGGAGATACATGAAATGCCCCCTATGTCAAGAAAGCCTATAATTCATATAATTCCAAAACAGTTTTTACACTGAAGCATTTATAAAGGCGCCGTCAAGCCACACCAGCCAGCATTCGTTTTAGGTATGCTCTCAGAGTTGGACTCCGTTTCTGTGTGCATGATATTCGATACACATTGAATGCTACAAGCGACGAACGCCAAATGTCAAAAAATAGAACGCATGTTTTCTGATGAAGATGTATTTTTTGAAGACGGCACGACAACGAGAGAACACGACCACAATTGTTGCTGCCGCAGACTTCGATCTATTTCTAATTTGATAGACGACAAAAGTGAACATAGAAGAATTTGTTTATGTTTTGTATGAAATACAGACTGTCTTTGTTGCGTTCATTATAATCAAGTCGTCGAGAATACTACAACATTTATCTCAGTGTACTGCCTGTTGCAGTCAATGTGTATTGGCTATGACTCTGGGGACAGTTCGGTTTCCACCAAAGACAGGACATGGAGTTCAGGGGCGTGCCGAGGCCATTTTGATTGAGCAATGTATTTCGGCCGACTGTATACCCTTAAGTCCCGACTTTTTTTTAAATACAACATACTTGAATTATATAATGTTGAATTATATAAAGTGTTCGATCAATATAATTTTTTTAATTTGAACGGTTAAAAAAACACTGTAACTATTTTTACTAAAAACTTTTTTTAAAGATGAAAAAAAACTTGTGTACATCAAAATATGGTACATATAATTAAGTTTGTTTTGAATTTTTTTTTTTTTGGCTTTTATCTGCTCTCTTAAGCTTTCCGCAATTTGGACATCATTTTTCGAATCCAAAAAGGTAGCAACGATTTCTCAGCATTTACAACAGGTAACTGAAAATTTTTTTAGTCCTCTAAATAATAATACTTGAAATTATAAGCTTACGTATAATAAGCCAACTAAACCGCATACCTGTTTTTGGCGCCATTTTAAAAACACAAATTGAAAAATTACCCTATTTTTTACATTTCTAACGCTCTAAAAATTCGAGTTTTAGGTTTTAATAGATGATTCTAGGTAATAATTTTAGAGATTTTACAATAATAAATATAATGCAAAACAGTTTCAGCTCAAACGGACTTTTTTGTTAATCTTTGGTACTGTTTTAAGAAATCCTGAATTTTTTAACCCACATATAGTAACACATTTCAATCTTTTGATCTTTTTCAAGTGAAGAAGATCCCTTAAAAACAGTAGTCATATCGTTCACTCTATTAAAGAAAATGAAATAAAAGTATTTCAACATTATCGAATCAGCATTTAAAAATGTATTTTCGTTTTTGTTTTAAAAATTCATAGTTTATATGTATATATAATAAGCTGCGCAATATTATCTAAGTTAATGATATCAACTATGTCCTTTTCCGATGGAAGTTTTAATAAGTCATTAAGACTTTGCGTGGTTCTTAAATAATTTTTAGCTAATTTTAATTTGCTGAACATTCTCTCATTTCCTGAAACATTAACAGGCACTGTGCACAGCAAACGCGACATTTTGTTAACTGCAGGAAGAGATTTTTAATTGCATTCTGAAACATTAGCTGTACCCGATAGAGTTTCTACGCCTTCGCAGAACATAGAATACTTCAAATTCCGCATTCAATTGAAGTGAAGTCAACGAACAATTTTTTGGTAACAATTTTATTGTTTCTAGAATTCGCTTTTGGGTCAAGTTTGTAGAAGATAGAAATGGATTAAAGAGTTCATACAGAGGCTTTATTGTTTCTAAGCAGCTGCTTAATTTATCTCGCATTATTGAGGTTATCTTTTCCAATACAAGTTTAAATTCTCTTCTATAAAAACAGTTCATCGAAAAATAAGCCGCGTTCAAGGCTCATTTATAAGGTTGTGGCACTTGAGAGTGAGCTCGGTCGAACTGTCAGAATGGATGAAAAGAAATGAAGAAAATGAATGCTTAGAACAAAGAAAAGTTCAGTGACAGTTCGAGCAAAGGCGGAAAAAGAGTGCATTTCTCTCAAGTGCCACAACCTTATAAATAAACCTTGGCCACGTTGGCATTATCATCCAAACGTTTCGGCGCAAGACGACTGCGATGGCGAATTGAGAATTCCTTTTCAGTATCAACATTAAAAGATTTTAACAATGCGACAGCACTACTAATTAAGTTATCCGTACCTTCAGAGTCCGAATTTATTTTTTCTAATGATTTAAGGGCACAAGAAATAAATTTCATTGAATCTAAAATATTCAGTTCAACGGCTTCAAGAGATTCAGTCAGGAATTTTATATTTACTTGCACATTTTTCATAAAAACAAGACTTATAATAAAGTCCACAGAAATGAGTTGGTTTGATAGCGAATATGCAGCATTTCAAGTCCACTTGTCAATTTTCTTAGAGCTTTGGGAAATTTGTTTACAACATCAACAATGACATACAGCGATGCTTTTATAAGAAATTAATTTTGAATGCAGATTTAAGAATGGTGTTCTTTTTGCCATCATCTCGAGTTTAAAAGTTAATACGTACCTTTTTTCAATAGTTTGACTATTATTTATTTATTTATTACAATTGTATTTCAATTAAAATGTTAAGTCTATGAAATTAAAGATTTTACATCAGAGTTCTTGAGCAAAGAAAATTTCTTTAAATATGTACAACAATAAAATGTATTAATTAGGTTTTAAAAAGGGGAATATGTGTGGCGACTGGGTAAACCTTTGTTCGTTTGGGCTTATTTTATTTCACTTAATTTTTCAACTTTTTGACAAAGTATTTGTATCAGGAACTGTTATCATTTACCTTTATCCAAAAACTTATTTATTTATTTATTTATTTATTGCTTGTCAAACAGAGATGACATCTCTTACAGACTATACAAAATAATTGATTACAGAAAAATCTATATATATAAAAATGGATGTATGTATGTGGGTATGTGGGTATGTGGGGATGTGGGTAGGTGGGTATGTGGGTATGTGGCTATATCACATATAGACTCCAAAACCGCTGAACCGATCTTTATGAAATTTTCAGGGAATCTGAAGCCACATCTTGAGAGTGTTCCTGTGAGGTTTGGTAACTATTGGACGAGGGGGCGTGGTACCTCCCATACAAGCCAAATTAACGCTATCGATCACAAACCAAAAAAAGGATGTCTTAAGACGGTTTCAATCGTAAAAAACTAAGATTTGGTAATTTTATTCAGATGGTTCCTGTCGGTAACTGTACGAAAAATGGGCGTGGTCGTAATATAAATATGCCCACTTTTTCGAAATCATGGCAATTCCGTAGTCTTACACATTTTTACAGTGAAACTTGCTGTGTAGGTGATCTAAGAGGCGGTCACTATATGTAAATGTTTTCACGCCCACTTTTACCGCCCACAAATCAATATCTATATATTAAAAAAGCAAAACGATGTGTGTCTGGCTGTGATGCCTATAGACTCCAAAACTTCTGAACCGATTGACCTGAAATTTTGGCAGTCGATTTGTTTCAGGCACGAGATGGTTATGAAAAAAAATTTGCCACACCCCCCTTTTACCGCCCCCAAATCAAAAAAATTTTATATTTCACTCGGTTTGGGTCGTATAAGGCTAAAATTTTGTAATTTAGTATGTACGGTTACTGTCGACAACTGTATTAAAAATTGGTTTCCTCGCCCCCCTTTCACCGCCCACAAACCAAAGAAAACGTTTTATATCAAATGTTTCGGTCGTATTAGACAAACATTTTTCAATTCAGATCATATGGTTACTCTCGACAAGTGCACTAAAAATAGACCTGTCCCACTTTAGTTAAACTCACTTTTCGGGGAGTTAATATCGAGTGAAGTAAAGTGCGACAGGCTTAACCTGAATTCAGCTGAAATTTTGGCAGTCGATTTGTTTCGATTACGAGATGGCTCAAGGGAAATATTTTACCGCACCCCTTTTTACCGCTTGCAAAACAACAAAAATGTTATATATCGCACGGTTTTGATCGTATTAGACGAAAATTTGGTTATTTAGTTCATATGGTTACTTTCGGCAGCTATTCGACATTTTCGTATATGGCAGTAAGGCGGTCTATGGCAGAACAACGTCTGCCGAGGAGAGTGAGTGTTCCTGTGAGGTTTGGTAACGTTTGGACGAGGGGGCGTGGTACCACCCATGCAAGCCAAATTTGCGCTATCGACCACAAACCAAATAAAGGATATATATCAGACGGTTTCGATCGTAAAAAATTAAGATTTAGTAATTTTGTTCAGATGGTTACGCCCACTTTTTCGAAATCATGGCAATCCCGGAGTTCTACACATTTTTATAGTGAAACTTGCTGTGTAGGTGCTCCAAGAGGCAGTCACGATACATTAATGTTTTCAAGCCCACTTTTACCGCCCACAAATCAATATCTGTATTAGGGCGGGTCAAATTCTGGCTCAGCGAAATTCGTAAAATACATGTAATTTCAAGACTTTTTCTCCACTACAGCATATACAAATTCTGAAAAAAAGCTGTGCGGACTTTCGTAAATAGATTCATACACATACATTCATACATTCATATTTTATAATTGAGAACAAAATCTATTTACGAAAGTCCGCACAGCTTTTTTTCAGAATTTGTATATGCTGTAGTGGAGAAAAAGTCTTGAAATTACATGTATTTTACGAATTTCGCTGAGCCAGACCTCCAAAAAATTCGTCCATACAAATTGACCCGCCCTAATCTGTATATATAAAAATGAATCGTGATTTGTTCGGATGCTTAAAACTTGAAAACGACTGAACCAAATTGGATATTTCTTTCTACTGGTTTAGGAAAAATGTAATGCCACACCCCCTTTTGTCGCCCACAAATCAATAAAAATGCTGTATTTAAGACGGTTTTGGTCGTATTAAATTCAAATTTGGTAAATAAGTTTGTATGATAACTATCATTAACTTTGATAAAAATGGGCTTGGTCGCACTTCACCTACGCTTACTTTTAAGAAAATATCAAAATACTTCGAAACTATTGGTCCGATTGAGCTCAAATTTTGTAAGTACGCTTTGCTTTGAATACGAGATGGTTTAAGAGAAAATGCCACACCCCCTTTTACCTCCCACATATATATAAAAAATTGTTGTTATCGAAAAGCTTTAGAGTTATGGGTCGCACAGCTTAGAAATTCGGTATTCGACCACAATTTAGACGTACCGTTTCAGTGATGAAATTTTATGGTAGTGGACAAGGGGGAGGTGCACCTCCCATACAACCCAAATTTGTGATATCGAATAGCTTTGAAGTTATAGGAATTCAGCTTTGGAATTAAGTTTTTGACCTCAATTTACACATGCAGTTTCAATGGTTTTATTTAATGGGCGTTGGACAGGGAGGCGTGACAATCTCCCTTACAACCCAAATTTGCGATATCGAATTGCTTTGAAGTTATAGGTTGACAGCGTAAGAGTTCGGTATTCGACCTACATTTATGCATGCACTTTCATTTCTCTACATTTCATGAGCGTAGGGAAAAGGGGAGTGGCACTTCCCATACAACCCAACTTTGTGCTATCAAATAGCTTTGGAGTTATAGGTCGCACAACGCCGGAATTCAGTATTCGACCTCAATGTACACTTGAAGTTTCATTGATTCAATTTTATGTTCATTGGTAAGAGGGGCGTGGCACCTCCCATTTACCGTAAATTTGCGATATCGAATATCAGCGTCAAAATTCAGTATTCGGCCCCAATTTATACATGCAGTTTCATTAATTACATTTTATGAGCGTTGATCAAGGGGGAGTGGCATCTCCCATACAACGAAAATTTGTGATATCGACAAGGGGGAGTGAAACCTAATATTTAACCCAAATTAGAGATATCAAATAGCTGTGGGGATATAGGTCTCACAGCTTTGGAATTCAGTATTGGACCTCAATGTACACATGCAGTTTCATTGATTACATTTTATGAGCGTTTATCATGGGGGTGGCACCTTCCATGCAACGAAAATTTGTGATATCGAATAGCTTTGGAGTTCAAGGTCGCACAGCGTCGGAACTCAGTATTCGACCAAAATTTACGCTTGCAGATTTACTGATGAAATTTTTTTAGAGTTTGTCGTGGGGGCGTGACACCTCCAATTTAACCCAAATTTGCGATATCGAATAGCCTTGGAGTTATAGGTAACTCAGCCTCGGAATTCAGTATTCGACCTCAATTTACACATGCAGTCTCATGGGTAAAATTTTATGGGCGTAAGGAAAAGGGCAGTGACACCTCCCATACAACCCAAATATGTGCTATCGAATAGTTTTGGAGATATATGTCGCACAGTTTTGGAATTCGGTATTCAACCTCCATGTACGCATGCAGTTTAATTGATTACATTCTATGAGCGGTGATCAAGAGGGCGCGGCACTTCCTATACAACCCAAATTTGTTATATCGAATAGCTTTGTGGATATAGGTCGCACAGTCTCGGAATTCAGTATTCTACCTCAATTTAGACATGCTGTTTAACTGATAACATTTTATGGGCATTTAACAAGGGAGAGTGGCAGCAACGCGCCGGGTTTCAGCTATTACAAATAACCTAAAAAAAATAATAACAAAAAACATAAAATTAAAAACGTTCGAGTACACCTATTTGGTTAAGGACTAGAAAGAGATTGCTTTTAAAACAAGTTCTAGAACAATTGTTAAAAATATCAATATCAGCTAACAATAAATTAGTTATGCGAAGACAATGAGCCAATGGTTCTTGCTGAGCAAAGTTGCTTCTCAGTGTATTGCAACGAAAATGGAAACACCCTCTTAGGTTTCTACAAGGTGAATAAAAATTAATCATGGTTAAGATACATGGACATTGAATATTGCAGTGAATGACATCTCTAATAAAAACAACAGAATTCATTATGCGGCGACATTCAAGCTAATTTAGACTTAACAAAGCACAACGTGTTTTAAAGGAAGGTAAATTGATTTGCCAATTCAACTTTGAGAACAGATATTTAGAAAAACCTTTCTGGACTCTTTCCAGTCTCCGAATATGCGAGGCATATGAGGGATTCCATATGACACAACAGTATTCTAGGTAAGGTCTTACCAGGCATTCAGATAGTACCTTGATTGTAAGAGGATTTCTAAAATCTTTAGAGTTCCTCTTTAAAAATCCTAGCATAGAGTAGGCCTTGGGTATGACATAATCAAAATGATCTTTGAAATTAAGCTGGCGATCAAAAATTACGCCTAAATCTTTTTTAAGATATACTCTATCAAGAGTGAGATTATTAATACTGTAGCTATAATATATAGCTGAACTGATTCTATAAAAAGAGAACGATTGACATTTTAAGACAAAGATTATTAGAGGTACACCACGAGGCAACTGAATTTAAATCAGTCTGTAAAAGACAACAATCTTCTACAGACTTTACGGAACGATATAGTTTTAAGTCATCTGCAAACAACAGACACTGAGAATATTTAATAACATGGGGAAAATCATTAATGAAAAGTAAGAACAACAACGGACCAAGGTGACTTCCTTGAGGGACACCAGATGACAAACTTATAGGACACGAAAGGGAATCATTTATTTTTACAAGTTGTACACGGTTACATAAGTATGAGTTCAACCATTTAATAAACTCACCACGGAATCCTAGACACTCAAGTTTGAACACTAAAGAGGCATGGTGTACCTTGTCAAAAGCTTTAGCAAAGTCAGTAAATATGAGAAAATATAGTAAATATAGAAATTGGTCTATAGTTGCAAACGTCTTCCTTCGGACCAGACTTATAGATTGGAACAATATGAGATACTTTCCAAGAATCTAGGAACACTCCAGTGGCAATTGACTTATTCAAAATTAGGTACAAAGGATATGCTAATGACTTTGCACAAAGTTTTAACAAAATTGGTGCAATACCGTCAGGTTCTTCAGATGTTTTTCCTTTTATATCCTGTAGTGAAAGTTCAACATCAAATTCAATAATATTAATGGTGCTTATATCACACATAGCATTAGGCACCCTGAAATTGGAAGCGTCAAAACTATCATTAGAGTAAGCAGATTTAAAATTTTCAGCAAAAAAGTTGCAAATAGTTTCGGTATCCTCTGAGCAATCGTCAAGATAACGCATTAGACTAGGCAAGCCATTAGTTTTTCTTTTAGTATTCAAATAAGACCAAAAAAATTTACTATTATTTTGTAGTTCGTCTTCAGTAGACAACAAATACGATTTATAAAGAAATTTGTTGAGAGTGTCAAAATTGAGTTGGCAAGTCAAATACATGGATTTAAGTCGAATATCTTCTTTCGATTCACGAAATCGCTTATATGCTTAATTTTTTGTTTTTAAGATTACATAGTCTCTTATTGAACCACGGAGGATAATTATTTTTTTTTACTGTTTTTAAAGGCATAAATTTTATAATTGCATCTTTAACGTTAGTTAAAAATTTATCATACATGCAATTAAGACTAAGTCCTAAGAACATTGAGTCCCAATTACAAGAATCAAGATAATGCTTCATTGCTTCCAAATTAACTCGATTGTAATCGTGCACAGATCTTTGATATAGGTTCTGATTTTGATAGTGTATAACAGACATCTCTAAAATTATAGGTGTATGATGAATAGATTTTCCAAAAATAGGAGCACTCGGAACGTCAATCATTATAGATAATTCTTTATCAACAAAAATGAGGTCTAAAATACGATTATTATCAGTTGATCTCGTCTTTTGGCCGGTGACAGTCGTTTATCTTGTGTTGATTTTTTTATTGTAATTTGTGTTATACCAGTGTTTGTTTAATTTCGGTATGTGCTGTATTTTTATTTATTTGTGATTGAAAATTGTTTTTAAGGAGACCTATAGTGTTTTCATGCTGTGTGGTTGAATTTTTTAATGTTTTATTGTAGTACATACATGTGTTGTTTTAATTGTCGTTTATAGTTTGATAGCTGAGCTGCTGCTTATATACTTTTTGCTTTCTCTTTTTTGCGTTCCTCTTTGTGCGTTGTTTGTTTATTTGCATAAACTAAGCACAGAGAACTGTTGCAGTTGCTTTTAAACTGCAACATATTATATAAACCCATTAGCACTTAGTGGACATTATTTTTGCTCACATAAAATTATTGAACTTTGTTTATTCGCTATGGAATATTTTTCCGTAGAAAATTTTGCTGCTTGTTCTTTAGACGAGCTTTGCAAAAGTCCCATGTGGGCGTTTGTTCCATACATCATGTGCTGGGATCTCTAAATCGTGTCTTGATGATTTAATCTCACCACGATCAGGTCTTCGCTGGTATTGTGCTTCGTGTAGGGTTCTTTCACCAGATGAGTTTTTCTCAAAAATTAAGCTTTTCGGTGATAGTCTTAACGCTTTAAATAACAATTTTAAAGAAATTGTTACATTTTTTAATGAAGTAAGCACCTCACCCAGTACTAGCATTTATGATGAAAAGTCTTCATCGGTAAATATTTCGACCGCATTGTCTCAGACTCTTCCAGCCTCTTCTTCTGAGACTCAAATAGTTTTATCTAAAAAAGACCTAAATATTTCGAAGAAAAAGAGAAATAATTCCAAAAATAAAAGTAATAAGCGGCGCATGACGCTTCCAGCCACTTTAGAAACGAAGCTGATCTCGGCTAAACCAGTGTTTACGCCAGTGAGAATAGATAATATAGTTATTACTCCATCTTCTCCATCTGTTTCTCCACCTGCTAGAAATGACATGACTAATGAGCGCAATAGTTCATTAAATTTAAGAGCTTTGTCGAGAAAAAAAAAATTTTCATTTCATGTCTTCAGCCCGACACAACAGGTGAAAATGTATTGACGTTTGTCTAAACTAAATAGGCTTTCCCTTTACTATCAAAATGTAAGGGAATTGCGTTCAAAGACGCGCGACATTTTTTTGTCAACTCAGAATTTTTCTGAAGATATTATCGCGTTAACTGAAACTTGGTTGAACGGAGGAATTACTGACTGAGAACTGTTTGACAATAGTTTTCAAGTATATAGGAAGGACAGACACGCTGACAATAATTCTGCAGTTGGTGGTGGTGTCCTATTAGCTGTAAGGAACTCCTGTGTTAGTTCCTTTATTGATATTCCCTGCTCTGCTAATATCGAACGTATATGCGTTAAGGTTGTACATTGCAATTCTAATGTATATGTTATTAATGCATACGTTCCTCCAAAGAGCAGTGTAGAGGTCTATGCAAGCCTTGCGGATTGCATAGAATTTATATTAAATTTACTTGACGTTAATGACGACATTTTATTGTTGGGCGATTTTAATTTGCCTGACTTAAAATGGCATTCTTCTGACGATGAAACACATTTTTGTGCATCTAATTCGAAGACACGCCAAGAACATATATTTGTTGACAATATATGTTCTGACTTACAACAAGTTAGTTGTATTTATAATAGTCTGGAAAGGCTGCTTGACCTAGTCTTAACTACAGACAGTAACAATGTCATTGTTCAGAAGGCACTTCATGCTTTGACTACTGTTGATAATTACCATCCACCTTTGAGTATTTGGTATAAATCCGATAGGGAGAATATGGTAAATTCAAGCTCTGTTGACACAGCTTATGAATTCAATTTCAAAAAAGCTGACTTTTTGGGGTTGAATCATTTACTTTATAGTAAATTAAATATAATTACAGAATACATAAATAATAATAATCTTAACAGTTCAATAAATTATTTCTATACGGAGCTCTTTGCCATGTTTTCTCAGTCTGTACCATATAGTCTCAAATTTGCGAAAAATTCTGCGTACCCTTGGTACACAAAGGATTTAAAGACTCTTCGCAACAATAGGAATAGGGCATGGAAGAAATATGTTTGTAGTTTTGACTCAAATGACCTAGAAACATACAAACGTTTGTTTCTGGAATTTGAGAATTGCTCAGCTGCATTAATATAATGAGTATTTGGATAATATGAAGCTGAGTATTTTGTCTGATCCAAGAAAATTTTGGGGATTTATTAATGTTAAGAAGAAGACTGATGGATTTCCTTCTTCTTTCAAATTTCAGGATGGATTTACTGACGATTCCACCATTATTTGTGGCTTATTTGCCAATCTTTTTAAAGAATCATTCTGTTCAGATTCTTTTAATCCTGATTTAGCGTATTTTGATTATATGAACAACGCATCCAGAGATTCTTTGGGGCATATATCTTTTACCTCAGAGGATATTTTTAAGTATATTGAATCAATCGATGAGGATTTTAGCGCTGGACCAGATGGAATTCCTGCCGCAGTGTTAAAACAATGCGGCTCTGTTTTGTGTCAGCCTCTCTCGTTACTTTTTAATAAATCAATTAATGAAAGTAATTTTCCTCTTTTTTGGAAAAAATCTTATATCAGTCCTATTTACAAAAAAGGTTGCGGGAACGACGTCACTAATTATAGGCCTATCGCTAAATTGTCTTCGATTCCTAAACTTTTTGAGCGAATAGTGTACGATCGAGTGAAAATTCACTGTGGGCAAGTCATGACAACTCGTCAGCATGGTTTTGTTACTGGCAGATCCACTGTGTCTAATCTCCTTGATTTCACTACATTCTGCTTAAAATCTATTGATTCTGGTAGCCAGGTCGATTGTATTTACACTGATTTTAGCAAAGCTTTTGATAAATTACCACATAATCTAATTTTATTTAAACTTAAATTAATGGGATTTCCACAATATTTTGTAAACTGGATCAAATCGTATTTGATGGAGCGATCTTATCAAATACGGTTCCGAGGCGTGTTGTCTTCTGAATTTGTTGCAGAATCGGGTGTTCCTCAAGGAAGCCACCTGGGCCCACTTCTGTTTATTTTGGCAATTAATGATGTTACCCACGTCAATAAACACTCTCATTTGCTTATTTATGCAGCTGATATGAAAATATACAGAACATTTGATTCTAATGACAATTCAGACCTGCTCCAGTCAGACTTGAACTCCTTTGAGGTTTGGTGTTCTAAAAATAACATGTTTTTAAATCCAGATAAATGCCAAACTATGACCTTTTCGCGTAAAAGGAACAATTTTATTTTTGATTACAAAATTAAAGATACTGCTTTAAGTCGTGTAACTACCGTCAAAGACCTTGGTATATGCATGGATTCTAAATTGTCGTTTAACATGCATATCGATACAATTTGTAAAAAAGCGTCTTCTATGCTTGGTTTTATAAAACGGTGGGCCAAAGAGTTTGATAGCTTAATAACAACTACAACTCTGTATTATTCAATCGTGCGTCCTCACTTGGAGTACGCAAGTCAAGTATGGTCCCCACATTACAATGTGCATGTTGATCGTATAGAAAGAATTCAAAAACGTTTTGTTCGGTTTGCTCTAAAAGGCTTGAGTGGAACTGACACATTTAACCTTCCTCCATATGAGGATCGTTTGAAATTATTAAAAATGCAATCTTTAAGTGAGAGAAGAAAATCTGCTGATATCGTCTACTTACACCAACTCATTACTGGTGTATTCGACTCTCCAGAGCTTCTTTCTCTTATAAATTTTAACACTAACCGTAGAAGCAGTAGAAACTCTAACAACTTGATTTATTTACCATTTAGTAGAACAAATTATATGTTAACTGCTCCATTAAATCGCATGAGTACCTTTGTTAACAACTGTAACGTGTTTGATGTTAACTTGTCGAAAGGTCAACTCAAAAGTAGATTGAAAACTAATGTATGATTAGATCTATGTAAACGCATGGTTAGTTGTTATGTCTTGTGTTGTCCCTGAGCCCAACCCATATTATGGTGGGTAAATTTTTCTCCCTTTTTGTTTTTTATTGGACCACTTTTATCGATATCTTTGAGTTATTTCAATGATATTGGATTGGTTCTTAAAATGATCTATTGCGGAGAAAGTGTGAAAAAGCTGTAGTAGCTGAACTCTATTGTTATTGCATGTTTTAGACAAGTTATTAATCTGAATTAAATTATATTGGCTAAAAAAATTAATAAGGAGTGACTCAATATCACTATTAACATTAAATGGAGTTAAATAATTATCATCATTGTCCAAGTTCCAAACAATATTACCAAGATTAAAATCACCCGTAAATATTACATGTTGATTAGAATTAAGACCGTCTAATATAGAACGACAGTTTTCCAAATGAGCTTCGTAAAGATCAAAACAGCTAAATGGAGGTATATAGCTAACAACAACATAAATATCAAAATCGTTTCTAAGGCTGATCTTGACTATGACCTGATCAATCGAATAAGTGGTTTGACGAAAAGGCAGCGCAATTTGTTTACAAGTAAACTCATTACTAACTGCAATCAGGACACCACCACCCCTTGAAAGCCCCGTAGCAACCGAGCATCGATCTTTACGGAATACATTATACGATAAATTAATCAACACCGAAGCGTAGCTAGGAGCAGAACTTGTCGTCATCCCTGAGGCAAACGCGGAAGCAATAGACTGTGCAGTGACAATATCTGCAGTAGCAGTTGGTCGTGCAGCAGCCATAGTTAATGCAGTTGCAGTCGGTTGCTCAGCAGCATAAGTACTGTTTAATGCTGCAGCAGCATTGGTTATAGTAGGCGTGGCGGCAGAGTGTGTCGTAGTAGTGAGTATTGCAGTAGCAGCGGTTAAAGTTGGCGTGGCGGCAGTGGGTTGCTCAGCAGTGGCAGTGTGTACCATGGGTTCAGTAGAAATTATAGTTGGGGTGGTGGAAGTAGCTTGCGCAGCAGCAAAGGATTGCATGTACGCAGTAGCAGTAGCTGGCTCAGCAGTAAAAGCCGCTAGAGTTTGAATGGCGGCAATAGGTTGCACAGCAGCAATTGTTGAAGTTAACGGCGCTGTTGACAGCGCAGTATACTACTCAGCGGCAGTTTGCGTAGAGACCATAAGTTGCGCAGCAGCAGTGGTATGTGTGGCGGCAGTGGTATTTGTGTGCTTCTGGTATTGGCACGCTGTGCCAATCTGGATCTGGTTGAGCCAATATCATTGGAAGCAGGATCAACAGGCCCATTGGTTGAAGACGACAATGAAGTTTGGGTGCAGAAGTTTGGGTGCGCTGATCAACAGCAGAGGTTTGCGACGAGGCAGAACACTGCACGATAGCAGTACGGTTGGTCATAGGCGGTTCCGCTACGATATTTTTCCTCGTTCGTCCAGATCGTAAGGACCTACTAGTGTTTGCTGACTGGTTAGTCGCAGCGTCAGTTGCCACTGAGTCAGCAGTGCATGCGAGGATCTTAAGTGCTTCCAGATTCTGGTTCATTGTTGGAAGCAAGGCATGAAGATGACTAAACTCTTCGTTAATCTTCGCCGAGAGAGCCCTAAGATCTGAAAACCTCGACAGCAGCATCTTCGTTGAGAACTTTCTACAATGATTGCAGAACCATTGCAGCCCATTAGCCTCAGGAGCTTGTAGCGCGTCGCAGATCTTAGCGCTCAGGTTGACGCATTTAGAGTGGAATAACTTCGAACAACCATTGCATGAAATGAAACTGTCGTAGGTACTCTATTTCGATTTGCAAATTTCACAGCCGTGATCCATTGAGGTTATGTTGGCTGCAAATTAAGCACTCGATGCTCACAGGAACAATTCCTATAAAATCGATTCCAATTCGATATATGCTGAATCGAAAACACTATAGTTGATTATTTCACGTTTAATTTTAATTGATTTTGATTTTTTTTTCAATAATTTAGATAAAAAACAGAGCAGTGCAAAAATTTGCCGACTGTCACCGAACAGAGTTGCCTGAATATTTTGAGCATTAAGCATTAATCATTATTTTATGATTTTCAAGTTTTTGTTCAGACATAAAAATAGTAATCTGGTTTTATCTTTTAAATCTTAAATAAAAACTAGTAAGGAATTACCTTCGAAGTTAAAATACACCCACGGCCGAATTAGAGTATATATAAAGTCTTAAGCAAACTGTTAAATATATTTAAAGAGATTTCCCGTTTTGGTTAAATCACTTTGTATGGGAGGTGGGCGTGGTTTTCTTCCGATTTTTACAAATGTAATACTCAAAATAAATATTCAATATTTAAGACACTGTGCGAAATTTTAAGTCATTAAATTGATTTTTTTGGAATTTAAAGAGATTTTCCCGTTTTGGTTAAGTCACTTTGTATGGGAGGTAGGTGTGGTTTTCATCTGATTTTTACAAATTTAATACTCAAAATAAATATTAAAAATTTAAGACACTGTGCGAAATTTGAAGTCATTAAATTGATTTTTGTGGAATTTAAAGAGATCTCACCGTTTTGGTTAAGTCACTTTGTATGGGAGGTAGGCGTGGTTTTCATCCGATTTTGCTCAGATTCGAAATTGACCTCCATTTTTGTATAAAAAGCTTATATTTTGAATTTCTTTATGATAGCTCAAAAATTACGACTGCTATCGTGGACACAAACGGACAGACGGACATGGCTAAATCGACTCAGGAGGTGATGCTGATCAGGAATATATATATACTTTTCTATACCGGCCACGCCTCCTTATCGGCGTTACAAACGGAGTGACAAAATTAATATACCCCCATTACGTTTTTTAAACGTGGGGGTATAATCTGCAGTAGTGTCATTATATATGATAGTAGTATTCCCCTGAATTTTTTGGAACTTAAAAACATACAATACTAGATCGCCATTTCTATTAAATATCTGAGTAGCTTTACCGTAAAAGCGATTGTACCGAACGTTTGCGAATCTAGCAGTGAATAAAATTCAAATAACAAGTTAAATTTTTCTCTTAACCTATAAATCGTTTTTAGTGATATAATTCTATTAAATAACTTCATAATTAAGACAATTTTCTTGTAACTTATAGGCATTTCCGACATTCTATATACCAGGATATCTCTATTTTACATTAAAAATGTTGTAAATACAATTCTATGAATATTGTTGCCTGAAAAAAATAAAAACTTTAGATAAATTTTTTTTTTTAATCTTACTTCGTATTTGGGCTGATTTCTTAAAAGTGGTAGGGAAAAATATTAAGAACGTCCAATAGATTTTATTTTAATCCATTATTAAAAATTAATTCATGTTATACTTTCCTGTGAATAAAGCGGCTAGGTATGATGTATAAAATGAGTAAAAACAGGTTTTTTTTGTACTGAACTTTTTTTTACCCATTTTTCTGGAAAACCGTAAACAAATATCTTAAGTACGTCCTATAGAAATTTAGATATATGTTAGACAAACAAAAGTTACTTAGATGACCTTTTCCGATTTCTTCACATATATGTGCCATTTCAAATATAAAAATGCATTTTTCTTGCATTTTTCATATGACATTTTAAAGCAGTAGGCTTATTTATAGATCACCGCCATCAACTCTACCAAGGTTGCCATCAGTTCCAGTTGCTTCTTTGTTTATTTCAATATTAATTGGTGTTCGATAGTTTGTCAAAATGCACCATAGAAATGAAACGAGTTTTTTGCTTGGCCGTGCTCCGCCATAGGTAGTTAATTAGTTTTATGATCTATTAAATTATTACATGAATTAAATCGTGAGCTTCTTTATCTATTCTGGTTGCTTCTTTATTTATTTCAATATTCATTGGTGTTCGATAGTTTGTCGAAATGCACCATTGAACATTTGGTTGTGAAAATAGCCACCTTTCAGTTAGAACACTTGCTTCTGGTGAAGCAAAAAACTCGTTTCATTTCTATGGTGCATTTCGACAATCTATCGAACACCAATGAATATTGAAATAAATAAAGAAGCTACTAGAACAGATGGCAACCTTGGTAGAGTTGATGGCGGTGATCTATAAATAGCCTACTTCTTTAAAATGGCATATGATTAGCAGCCATACAATTCAAAAGAATGAATTCCTAATTCTGTGAAGTCATATACAAAGTTAAACAGTGAGTTGATCACAGCTTAATCACTCAAAGACTACTTAAGAGAAAAATGTAGCGATTTCCGAAACAGACTGTCTAGTCAGCTAAGTGATTGGCTCTAAACAGAGTTGTTGTTGTTGTTGCCTTCTTAAAAACTTATTTGATCTAAAGCTCACAATTTAATTCATGTAATAATTTAATAGATCATAAAACTAATTATAAAATGTTTACTTTTCAACGAGGGGAATAATTTCAAATGGTAAAAAATACCTTCTCAAAAAAAAAGGAGATTTTTTTAAACATCTAGATATCAGGCACCCTGTATACAAGGACTTTTTGGAGCTCTGTGAAATAAAGCTAAATATACACCCTATTTAATGAGTGCTGTCATACATTTGGATTCAAAAATTTAAGAAAGTACTTTTTTTGGCATCATGCTAAGTATAGATATGATGAAACTTATACTATGGACACACATATGGTATCGATACCATAGTATTGAAACCATTATAGGTATACTTTATGTATGTCACTATATACAAGCTATAAGCCAGCTCAAGAAGCTAGTATTGCATCTCATTCATGGTTTACGAAACACAACAATTTTAATGGTTTCGCCATACTAACATACCTTTATTTGACTTGTAGCCCTGATATTACTACAGTTCAACTGATATCAGCCCCTTTTTCTGATAGTGACAAAAAATCTAACAACGTAAAAGTCAAAGAATTAAAAATTTTTCATTTGAAAACAAATTTAATTTAAAGTAAATAACAATAAAAACAGTTCGGTTGAATTCATTTTTTTTAAAATTTTTTCTTTTCTTCTTAAAATAAGAATTTTGTTTAAATTTAAATAATTTTTTTAAGCAATTGTCAAACAAAACTATTTCGATAAGTGGGTCACTACTTTCATACCTCATAGTATAAAGTTGTTTATGGTTTCAATACTATTGTATCAATACCATATGTGTGTCCTTAGTATTAGTATTAGACAATTACGATTTATTTTTAATAAATAGAGTTCACAGTGTAGACTTTATATTAGTTTCTCGTACCAGTGGCTAGATAACGCAATGTCACGTGCAACCGCTCCTCTAGGCTAATGCAGCTCCGGAATTTTGTATCATGCTTACTGATATAGGGTCGTACTTCTTTCAATAGGAATGAAAACTGGGATGGAGAAATTCTTAAAATGTTTCAATACAGCATTAAATTTAATTTAATAGTAAATGGCTAAGTCCTAACAAAATTATATATTTTCATATCACACAAAATAGTAAATACTATTCAAATCAAATCCTTGCCTTCCGTTTCTCTTTTCAGAAGCCATTGCGCAGCGTACTTTTTGTATTATTTTTGTTTTGGTGTATAAAGCCAGCATGATTTATCAAACATTTTGTCGCAACGAATAGTACTTGAATTTCCATTTCTGTTCTATTTATAAAATAACACATTCTGCCGATATAAAGAAAAATTACCGAAATACAGACAACTGTCAAAAAACCTAGAGAAATACGAGTTGTTTTTAGCAGGCTAGTTTATTTTTGGTGTGTTCGAGCTTTCTCGTTTACACCAGTACGGATACCTAATATGACCTGCTCTTTCGCTCGAAAAACATCATAAAATAAATGTTTAAAGCTTAAAATGCCCTATTTAGAAAAAATAAAATAACAGCAGATTTTAAAAGAAAAAATGAAAAAAAAATCAAAACAATTATGGGGAAAACCTACTTAACAATCAATCTTTATTTTACACTCATCAAATTGTAGCAAAAAGACGATTTAAATTGTTTAATCTAACTTTGGCAAATTCCACAGACGCGTATATAAAAATGTGATAAAGCAGAATATATTATTAGTTAGTAAATACAATCGTTGTCATGAAGAGGTTTTTAATTTTCACCATAATTTGGGCTTGCATTTTACTGAGTGACTGTGAGGATGTAATATATTTTTAAATTTTAGATAATAATTTTATCATTTTAAAACAGGCAGGTTAGGTCAGGATAGTGCATTCGAATATGGCTATGGGCCAAATGGTGGTCACGGTAACGGACATGAAGGTCCTGGCAGCTACAGCTACAGCTATAGTACCTCAAGTCATAATGGTAGGACCGCCGTCGGTACTGGAAATCAAGGGAATGGAGCAGTTTTTCCTTTGATACCGGAATTAAATGGTAATTTCTATCACCAAGCTGGGCCTGTTGGGCCTAGTGGATTAAGACATTTTGATGAACCTAGCAATCAGGGAATCATCAGGGAATCAGAACGTCCTGGACGACTAAGAACTTCAGAAGTCAATGTACTTAGAGGTACACCAAGATATACTATACAATCAGAATCCTTAGAACAAGCAAAAGTAATCAGTGTACACAGTGGCAAAGGAGGAAATGGGGTAGGAGATGGACAGCTGGGCTCGACAGGTGGACGCTTTCATGATCGTGGTGGTGACGATAGAAAAATAAACGGACAACCAGGATATGCTAAGCAATCAGGATATCAGGAAAAACCAAGAACAAATGTTGCATACGGTGGCCAGGGAGGAAATGGCGGTGGTTATGGTCAGTCCGGTGCGACAGGTGCGCCAATTGCTTCAAGCGGAGCCGGAAGCTATGGTGGTCGTGGTGGCAATGGTGGAAGTGCCGGTATTGGTCAACCAGGATATCCCAGACAGTCAGGATCTTGGGAACAACCAAGAATAGGTGTTGCATACGGAAGCCAGGGAGGTGCGTCCGGTGCTCCAGGTGGAGCTGGTGGCCAAAGTGGTCGTGGTGGAAGTGGTGGTATTGGCAGTGGTTATGGACAGCCAGGGGATCCAAGTGGACCCGGCGGCAACGGCGGTCGTGGTGGCGATGATGGAAGTGCTGGTGCTGGTCAACCAGGATATCCTAGACAGTCAGGATATCGGGAACTACAAAGAATAAGTGTTGTATACAGTGGCCAGGGAGGAAATGGTGGTAGAGACGGACAGCCCGGTGCACCAGGTGCCCCAGGAGGAAATGGGGTAGGAGATGGACAGCTGGGCTCGACAGGTGGACGCTTTCATGATCGTGGTGGTGACGATAGAAAAATAAACGGACAACAGGGATATGCTAAGCAATCAGGATATCAGGAAAAACCAAGAACAAATGTTGCATACGGTGGCCAGGGAGGAAATGGCGGTGGTTATGGTCAGTCCGGTGCGACAGGTGCGCCAATTGCTTCAAGCGGAGCCGGAAGCTATGGTGGTCGTGGTGGCAATGGTGGAAGTGCCGGTATTGGTCAACCAGGATATCCCAGACAGTCAGGATCTTGGGAACAACCAAGAATAGGTGTTGCATACGGAAGCCAGGGAGGTGCGTCCGGTGCTCCAGGTGGAGCTGGTGGCCAAAGTGGTCGTGGCGGAAGTGGTGGTATTGGCAGTGGTTATGGACAGCCAGGGGATCCAAGTGGACCCGGCGGCAACGGCGGTCGTGGTGGCGATGATGGAAGTGCTGGTGCTGGTCAACCAGGATATCCTAGACAGTCAGGATATCGGGAACTACAAAGAATAAGTGTTGTATACAGTGGCCAGGGAGGAAATGGTGGTAGAGACGGACAGCCCGGTGCACCAGGTGCTCCAGGCGGTGCCGGAGGCTATGTCGGTCATGGTGGCAATGGTGGAAGTGCCGGTATTGGTCAACCAGGATATCCTAGACATTCAGGATCTCGGGAACAACTACGAATAGGTGTTACATACGTTGGCCAGGGAGGGAATGGCGTTGGCTTTGGACAGCCCGGTGCGCCTGGTGCTCCAGGTGGAGTTGGTGGCCAAGGTGGTCGTGGTGGCGATGGTGGAAGTGGAGGTATTGGAGTTTCCGGCCAACCAGGACTTCCAGGGCAGCCAGGATTTTCATACACACCTATATATGTTGTTGAATATTCCGGTAATGGAGAAAATATCGTCAATTATGGACAACCAGGCGCACCTGGTAGACCTGGAGGTTTTGAATATTAATTGTTATCTACTTATAATATCTTTGCAGCACTGTGGCGTAGCTAGGATCTGCCAAAGGTGAAAGATAAACAAAATTTGAAATTATGTTTAAAAATTATACATATTTTATTTAAGCATTTTTAGTGCTTGTGCGCTCCTGGCATCTTATCGTTATTAATGGGCACATCTTTCGAAAATCGGCCAGTCCGTTAAGCCGAATTATAAAATTTTAAAAAAACAATTATAGTTTACTACAACCCTTTATTAAATAAATTCAAACTCAAAACTATACCTGTCTTGTTGAATATCTTAGGTATGTCTTTTTTTGTCTATGTTTAAAATAATTATTGGAAAATTTACAATACTTTGGCGTGATAGTTATAACAAAACTCTTAGTCATAAGTTTCATATTTTTGTCTAACTTCTTTTCAACTGTCTAGACGTTTCTTCACAGTCACAAAATATAGTATTTTTTTACTGTTTTAACAGTACTGTCTCGTGTAAGCCCCCAAATTAACGAAATTGAGCCAATGTATGTAGGCCCATGAAAGAGAAAAGTAGATAAAATAGATAATTGAACACGTGCCGTTCTTGCAACTAATATGAAACGTACTGTTTCTTATGTTTCTTGGACAATTAAGAATTCTTTACAATTTTTAACGTTTTTCTAATTGTATTGATGATTCAATTATATCACAGGAAATTCTCAATTTAAGTACCCTGCGAACGAAAACTACTTTTTTTAATTCTTTTATTTTAAATGATTGTCACTGAATTAAAATCGAAAAAGCAATTAAAGATTTGAATTCAAGATCGGCAGATGAACCTGATAATGTCTCAGCACGTTTTGTACAAAAATATAGAGCAGCACTCACTACTCCTCTTGCAAATTTTTTAAATGAAAGCTTTAGGTCTGCAAATTATCACAAACAATTAAAAATCCGGTCAGTACTCTCCATTTATTTGAGTTTTGTTGAAATTATAGACCTGATCAGTCTTATTGATAAAATATTTGAGATCATTTTGCTGAACAGGCTAAATAAATTTACGGCAAATAATAACATAATTAAAGTAAACCAATTTAGGCTTACAGAAAATTCGAACAGTCTATCTGCTTGTCTAAATTGCACTGAATTTATCTACGAAAATCTAGACGGAAAAAGTATGTGGCATTTCTGGCGATTAATTTATTAAAAGCTTTCGACTCAGTTAATTTGCCAATAACACTGTTGAGACGTCAAAAAGACACAAGAAACGCAGAGACACTTAATTTTTGGTCGGTGAATTCACTGGCATACTCAGTTTTACTCAATCTGGACAAAAATTGGAGATATTCGTTATTGAAATTTAATCACTTTTATACGCATTTTTAGCTATATTTTTCATATTTTTAAAGACCAAAAAATTTGATCAACTCCGATATTGCTTAAACTTTTAGAATTAACTCTTCTTATGAAATAAAAACACTAATTTGAGTAAAAAAGTTTTTAGATTTTATTTCTCAATCTTACGAAATATTCAAATTTGGTAGTAGAAGTTTGGTATGGAGGAAAAACTTAGCTTTTAAAAAATTTTGGAAAGCAAGGCTATCTCGATTTTCACGTTTCAGGCATTTTTGAAAATACAATAAAAAGAACTTGTTAAAAAAATTTGAAATTTTTAAAATTTTTGAATTAAAAGGTCAAATATAAAAAATCTGAATATATCGAGAATTTACCCGGATGGGGAAAAACTGAGTATGCCGCTTAATTTTAAAACCAAAAATTAAGTCTACATATTTCGACGTTTGCGTGTCGAAATTTAAATTCTCTTTTCAAAAATTTAAATTTGACCTAAAGTGTATGTAATGATTACAAAACAAGAATAACATGGTTTAAAACGAAACGCAATCCATTTCTTTATAAGTTTCTTGTTAGCTTAGAGGCAAAATGTAGAAATTTATGTGCATAATATATACGAAATCGTGTTCGTTGGTAGCTTCATCACTTTAGAACGTCTAAATGGATTAAGCTGAAGTTTTGGCGGTGGATTGCATAGATGGGCATTTTCCATTACCATTAATTTTCCATTACCACAAACCACCTAGTGGTAATGCAAAATAAATTTCCATTACCACTAATCTAGTGGTAATGCAAAAGGTAGTGCAAAATAAATTTCCATTACCAATATCCACCTAGTCATACCCACCATTAATGGTAATGCAAATGTGTTTTGCATTACCACTAGTATATAATGGTATTATATAAAATGGTATTATATACTAATGGTAATGGAAAAAAATTGCCTTACCACTAAAATTTTAATGGTAATGGAAAAGTTTAATGTTAATGCAAAAATTTTAGCTTCATCAATTAAGAACGACTAAATGGATTAATCTGAAGTTTTGGCGGTAGATTGCATAGATGGGTATTTTCCATTACCATTAATTTTAATGGAAAATAAATTTCCATTACCAATATTTAATAATGCAAATTAAATTTCCATTACCATGTAAATTACTATATACTAATGGTAATGGTATTATACCATTATATACTAATGGTAATGGAAAAAAAATTGCATTTCCACTAAAATTTAAATGGTAAAGGTAATGGTAAATTTAAATGTTAATGCAAAAAATTTGCTTTACCACTGAGTTTTTAATAGTAATGGAAGGAATTTGCATTAACTCTACAATTGAAAAAAACATCACCAATCGAAGACAAAAACTTAGCGACACGAATTTAGAAAACCTAGTATTAAAAAAAGCTAATAAATGTTAGCTATTACCAAAATTTGTTTTTGATTTCAGAATTGCTATCTATCTTTATATATTATTTATTTTAGTTACCCTCTCAATCAATGAGTTTTCTTGATCAGCAAATTTTTTATTGAAATGAAACCACGTCACTAACATAATTTTATACTTGAATCATTTTTTACTGGAGGAAATTTTTTAAAAGTTTAGTGGTAATGTATATTTCTTCCATCACCATTAAAAATTTAGTGGTAATGCAATTACCACTACGATAAATTACCACTACGATATATTTAAATTGTTTGAATACATTTTTTTTTAGTTTGAATACTTAAGTCAGTCCGAAAATTTGAGGTATTCTTAAGGATTTTTGACGCAGAGTTACGTCTTACAGCGCGGTGTGTAAGGGGGTCATTTTAACAAACTTTTTCAAACACATTTACAGATCGACTCTGTACGTTACCGGTAATAATAATCTTGTTACCGAAATTCGTTACCGGTCTTAGCAATCGGTATTCTGTGCACTCGGTAACGCTGTCAAACGTCGTAAATTCACCTCATTGAAATAAAGCACTCGCAGTTCTGTGTGAGAGTGTGGTGAAACAAAAAAAAAAGTAAAAAAGAGAAGAAAGTGCAAGGAATTACTTGAATTTTGCTAAAAAAGAGAAGTAAGTTCAAAGAATTACTTGAATTTTGCTAACTAAAAATAATAAATAATATTTGCTTTTCTTAGCAGGAAATAAGAACGAACTACGCCAGCTGCAGTCTTATGTTAATTTTGTTCGAAGCCACTCAGAGCAGCTGCAAGCTATACAAATGCCAGCTGTTTTGCTTGTTACCACCTAAAGAGATGGTAACAATATTCATCGGTAACGCTTGGTTGCAGAATACCAAAAGGGTGTAAAAGTAACCATAAGGTGAATTTCTTCGGTAATAAGATTAGCGTTACCGCGACAGAATCGATCTGTTAGGAAGCTTTGTTGACACTTGCGGGTATACGTACAGCCTTTAATATTCATAGTACAAAGAACAAATATATGCCAAAATGTCAGTTAGAGTACGAATAAAACGAATATCTAACTTTGGATTTTGCCACTTATTTAATAAAGTCACAAAACAGCAAATTCTAAGAAGAAAAAAAATTCATATATTCTTATGAGAAAAACACAAGCTGCTTGAGTAGCTACTTCAGTAGCTGCTTATGCTGTTGTTGTTCCTTTGTTTCGCAATCGCGTCTTTTGTTGTTTTGCTGCTTTTGTTGTGGTTGTTGTTATTAATTATATGTAAAATGTACACATTAGATGCAGAGAGAATATATAAATGAGAGATTTCATCGAAACATTAACAGAACGTTAACATAAATCCAACGATCCGATTATTAATACGGTTCGAACAATTGGTTGCCAGCGTGTGCTGCCAGCAACACAGACTCTGCCAGCAGAAGAAAAAAAAACCACCACCAAATGCGAGACAAGCAACAACGAAAAACAAAACAAATACTTCAATTGAATTTTATGAATGAATTGGAAGCAAATTAATAAACACTATTTGTCCTGCTACTAGTTAACGAGAATTAAGTTCACAAGTCTCGCCAACAAAGTAGTGTCAATCTCCACGCGCATCCGCTCTAAAATAATTGCTGATGCATTTCGCAATATCGATCACAGTTCCAAAGACTTGCAAATCAGCAGTTCCAGAAAACAACAACTACAACAAATACAATAGCAGCGAAGAATCAATAAATAATTTCTGATATCAATATCGCAATATCGATCCAATTGTAAACAGTTCCAGAGACTTGCAAATCAGTAATTCCAGAGGACAACAAATACAATAGCAGCAAAGAACCAATAAGCCAACAACAACAACAACAAATACAATAGCAGCGAAGAATCAATAAGCCAACACCAACAACAACCAAGAGTAGCAGCGCAGTTGTTATTATAAGTTATAGAAATTGTTAAGTTCAGAGTTAATTGGACGATCGGGAAATAAAGAGCGAAAGCTCAACAAAATATATTTTTTTTAGTTTATTTAATTCTAAATAAATTAACTGGCGCCCGAGCAAATCGTGGACTTTTAAAAGCGTAAAGCAAATAAAGTCGCGCAAAGAACTTAGCGTAAAGCTAGTGAAACTCGTGAAAAAGCGTAAAGCTTAGTGTCCATAAAAACTCGCGATCCTTAAAACTAATTCGGACCGCGCAAGAACTATCAAAATAAGGACAAAGCGCCAAAAACAAGTGGTAAGAAGGTGCCTTAGTAACCACAAAGAAGGTAAAAAGGAGGTATTATGTACCAGCCCCTACAACAGAAATAAAAAGACGTTTTAAAATATTAAAGACCTTATATAAAGTGCAAGTGACAATAAAAGTGAACTTTTTTGCATCTAAAAAAAAAATAGAACTACAAGTGCCACATTGAAAAAAACTTTTTGAAGTGAGTCAAGTTGCCCTTGTCAAGTGAAGTATTGGTCAAATAACATTTTACCGGCCAAATTAAAAAAATAATAATAAAAAAATAACATCGCTGGAAAAAGACGATCCTGAAAGAAGATTACGCACACACCAACAACCAATATTAACTGGAAATATCACCATCAAGATAGTGACTGGAAAAGAAATACAAACAACAAAGCTGGGAGAAATATTATATTAATGTAAGCTGAATATAATTTATCTGTATCGAATTTAAAAAAAGTTACAATTTGAGAGTCAGAAAAAAGACAATAAAATTATAAACATAAATTTATATTAAAGAATATTATAGTAATTATTATATTAAGATTATAAGAGCACAAATATTAGGAACTATAAAAACACGAGGTTCAAAAAAAAAAACATAAACATAAATTAAAACTTAACTTGAAGTTATAGCTAAAGACATTATTCTCATTCCATTTAAATTCCTTTTAGAATTAAATTTAAAGTAAACTGTTTAATTGAATAAAAAAAAATGGCAAATCAAAATAACTTAATCCGCCCCCCCCCGTCCTTCCCTCTAATACTGCACCGGCTGCTCCTCAAGCAACACAAAACTCTCAACTAAGCATAGATGACTTAACATCACTTATAGCAAATATAGCCACAGATATTTTTAGACAACAAGGACCGCGGGTAGTACAAGCAACTCTAAACCCTAACACTAGTTTGTTTTCAGCAACAGACCAAACAATAGACGAAAGACATAGTGCAAACTTAGGGGACCTAGACAAGATACCCGACGTCGTTAAATGTTTAAAAGAATTCTCTGGGCGTCCAGGAGAATTCAACTCATGGAAGAAAAGTGTGGAGCGCATACTAAATGTCTACGAACCATTAAAAGGAACCCCGAAGTATTACGGAATCCTTACGGTAGTTAGAAACAAGATAATAGGTAACGCTGACGTTGCGTTAGAGTCGTATAACACGCCTCTCGATTGGTCAGCAATAACAATTTTTGTGTTTGTCTACGCACTACGCCGATAAACGCGATCTCTCTACATTGGAGTACCAAATGACCCCTTTGATACAGGGAAATAGGACAATCGCTGAATTTTATCAGCAAGTATACAGACATCTCTCGCTAATTTTAGATAAATTAGGATGTGTTGAGATGGGTAACGAATCTCTTCACATGTTGACACAATCTTACAGATATAAGGCATTAGACACTTTTATAAGAGGACTGAACGGAGACCTCCCAAGGCTGCTAGGTATCAGGGAACCTATCGATCTACCTCAAGCCTTAAGTTAGATAACCAAAATTTTCGTACAAATCACGCGAGACAAAATATGCACAAAACATTTCAAAATCCTCAGCTCCCTCCGAGGCGATTTCCGACACAAATTCAACAACATGATTTTTATAATTAGCACATATACCATACCCAAATCAAATAGGTAAGCAAGCTAGGCAACAACCACTGCAACAATTTCAGAACACTCCAGCTAGGCCACCTAAGCCTCAACCTAGGCCAGAGCCCATGGAAGTCGATCAGACTATATACTCACGCAGGGTCAACTATATGAACAGGACACCTCAGAACCAGTTTCATGGTAAAAGACCGCCATCTGTCACCAATCACCAACAAAACTAGACCCAAAGGACATTCTATATAGATGAATCAGCAGAAGGAAATGAGCAGACCGAAAGTGAAGATATTCAGTACGGAGAACCTAGCGATATTCATTTTTAGCATGATCAGCTCTTCGCTCCCATACTTTGAAGTGAGGACGGAGAGCGGTAGCATTTTAAAGTTTTTAGTGGATACGGGTTCCAGTAAAAATTATGTCAAACCCGAATTAGTAAAAAAACGCATAGAAAACGAAAAACCATTTTTTGCAAGGTCAATTATAGGTTATGTAAAAATTAGTGAACATACATACGTGAAACTTTTTAATGTCGAAAATAAAATAAAATTTTATTTAATGCCCTCATTGAAAACATTTGATGGTATCTTAGGAAATGATACTCTTAAAGCTCTTAAAACAGTTATTTATACCAACAAAAATTATATGATACTAGGGAACAATTTCGTCGTTGGTCTTAAACAGCTTCCTTCTGAAAGCGTCAACGCTATAAATATAAAGGAAGAGAATTTATCCCTCAAACAAAGAGATAACATGAAGAAAATTATAAACACATATCCCAGACTCTTCTCAGAACCGGAAGAAAAGCTTACTTACACAACTAAGGTTACGGGTCAAATTAGAACAACGGACACTCCCGTTTATACAAAATTTTACCCTTATCCTACATCTCTAAAGAGCGAAGTAGAATCCCAAGTGGAAAAACTATTATCTGATGGCATCATAAGACCATCCAGATCACCGTACAATTCTCCGGTATGGATTTTACCAAAAAAGATGGATTCAGCGGGCAATAAACAATACCGCATGGTCATTGATTACAGAAAACTGAACACTGTCACAATAGCAGACAGATATCCAATTCCTGAGATATCAGAAATTATATCCCAGTTAGGAAAAAGTAATTTTTTTTCTGTGCTCGATCTAAAAAGTGGTTTTCACCAGATTCCACTAAAAAAAATTTGACATAGAGAAAACCGCATTCTCTATTAATAATGGTAAATACGAATTTACACGTTTACCATTTGGCTTAAAAAATGCCCCGTCCATTTTTCAGTGTGCTCTGGATGATATCCTCCGAGAGCACATAGGGAAATTCTGTTACGTCTATATTGACGATATTATTATCTTCAGTAAGACAGAGGACGATCATTTCAATCATATACAAGAAATATTTAAAACTTTAGAAGAAGCCAACATGAAAGTTCAGTTGGACAAATGTAATTTCTTCAAAAAAGAGGTAGAATTTTTAGGGTATATTATTACACCAGAAGGCGTAAAAACCAATCCAGCGAAAGTCAAAGCTATCGCTAATTTTCCGCAACCAGTAACATTGAAAGATCTTCGTAGTTTTCTTGGCTTATCCGGATACTACCGTAAGTTTATCCAGGATTATGCGAAACTGGCAAAACCACTAACATCACTCCTAAGAGGGGAAGAAGGTAGAATTTCAAAAAATAAATCGTCAAAAGTAAATATAGTTCTTAACAAGGCAGCAATACAAGCCTTTGATAACATAAAACACGCACTTACTTCTAGAGATGTGATTCTCGCATATCCTGACTACAGTAAGCAATTTGAATTAGTAACGGACGCTTCCAATTTCGCTATTGGAGCCGTTTTATCGCAAGGTTCGAAACCTCTAGCATTTATCTCAAGAACTTTAAGCAAAGCCGAGGAACACTATGCGGCTAACGAGAAAGAAATGTTAGCCATAATTTGGGCTTTAAATTCCTTCCGGAACTATTTGTATGGATCAGCTAAAGTACAAATTTTTACTGATCACCAACCTCTCACATATGCGCTAAGCAATAAAAATAATAATTCTTAAATGAAGAGGTGGAAGGCAGCCCTAGAAGAATATTCGTATGAGCTGTGTTACAAGCCTGACAGACAAAATGTCGTGGCTGACGCATTATCTAGAATTCCGCAAAATGAATCACAAATTAATACATTATCAATAGTAACAAATTCAGATGATAGCTCATCTCATAATTTAATCCACAGCGTTGAAGCACCCATTAATGCTTTCAAAAATCAGATATTTTTAAACAGGGATAGAGTTTCCACTAACTAATTTAAAATAATTTTCCCAACATATCATCGCCATATAGTAACAGAACCAGAGTATTCTTTAACAACATTGATTTCAATCCTCAAACGATACCTTAATCCATCGTACACAAGCAGAAATTAAAGACATAACTAATGAACAAGAGCAAGAGGAACTCATTGTTAACACACACAACAGAGCCCATAGAAATACCAAAGAGAAAAGAGCACAAATCTTAGAAAAATATTATTTCCCTGGAATGGCAAATAAAATAAAAAAAATTATCAAATTATGCGTTACATGAAAAGAGAATAAGTATGAACGTCATCCGCCAAAACCCCTTATACAAGCAACTCCCATCCCAAACTTCCCAGGCCAGATAGTTCATATAGATATATTGATATTCGGAAAACATTTAATACTCACCGCAGTAGATAAATTTTCTAAATATGCTGTAGCAAAACTTATTCAATCTAAAGCAGCAGAAGATATAAGACAACCATTGAGAGACATCCTTTTCATTTTAATACCGGAAACAATAGTTATGGATAATGAAAAATCTTTTAATTCAGAATCAATAAATTACATGATCGAGAACGAATTTGGCACGACAATATACAGAACGCCACCGTATACAAGTTGCTCCAATGGACAGGTGGAAAAGTGGCGTTGTCTTCAAGTTGAAAAGACCCATAGATCATTTCAAGAACTTTTAGAGAAATCTGTAAGAGAATACAACCATTCTGTGCATTCCACTACTAAAAAAAAAACCAATAGAAATATTTTTTGCAAGACAAGTAAGTAGCAATCCAAGAGCACTAGACATCGATAGGCAAGAAATATCCAAGAAAATACACGATAAGCAAAACGCTGACCTTTCCTACCACAATAAGAATCGGTCAACACCCATAAAGTATTCGGAAGGAGATGAAATTTTTGTAAAATATAAATCGTAGACTAGGAGATAAGTTATCAGCCAGGTATAAGAAAGAAATCGTAGCTTAAGACTATAATACCACAAATAAAACACAGTCTGAAAGGATAATCCACAAAAATAATATAAGACTGTGACAAGGAAATTTATTTTTTCTCTCATTTCAGATTATGGAAACCAAAAATACAGTTGTAACCTACTTAATGATACTGACGACTGCAGCACAGCATATTGAAATACAGGACATTTCAAATAACAATGGTTACATACCTATTAAGACAGGAGAACGGAAAGTAGTCGATCATTACGACAAAATTCTTCACTTTGTTAACCTAACCGCATACGAAGAAACGACCTCTTTAATTTCAAACAACATCGATACATTGACAGCAACAACTTTCGAAGACAAACAGTTATTGAACACCCTGAATAAAAATTTAATTTTACTAAAAGCAAAAATAGATCATTTACACCAACATCTCAAGTCAAAACGAGGTATAATCAACATACTGGGTAAAGGTCTAAAATACATTGCAGGAACAATGGACAGCGACGACGAACAGCAAATCAACGACGCTCTCGATATAATAAATAAAGATGCTCAGAAAGTAAACAGCAGCATAAACAATTTACTTTATGTTAATAATCTCATGTCCGAGCAAATAAATAACATTACAGGTCACATAAATAAACAGCAGTCTATAATTAAGGATTATATAAACGCATTTAAAGAAAACACACAGAATAGAATCAAAACATTAGAGGACGAAATGCAATTCATGGAGCATATATACCAAATAAATAATGACTTATCTCTTTTACGCAATCACATTAACGACATTGGACAAGTCATTTTTTTAAGCAAGCTCGGTATAATACCTACAGATATTTTGACAAAAACGGAACTCGACCTCCTAACGGACTTTGATAGTTATGCAAATATAAAAGTAGCAGTCGGCACGCAGGATAGCAATATTGTAATAATCCTCCAAGTTCCTCAATATTCCAAAAATATCTTTTCAACAATAACATTCGAACCTATTCCCAGCAATAACAATAAATCCATTAGATTAGAAAATAATGAATACTTAGTAGATTCAAACAATAATATCTATGACATAAATGTCAAAGATAATCTTAAAAAGAACTTAATAACTATCAATGACAAATGTTTATCGAATATACAGAATTTTGAAGAAGCATACTGCGACATGCAAACTTTCATGAAATCAAATATTGTTGAAATTATACCAGGCATATTAATTTTCAAAAATTTTTCCTCGAAAATTTCTCACAATTGCAATAAAATAGACATAAAAATGAAATGAACCTTTCTTATTAAATTTGAAAACTGTAGAATTATTGCAGATAGTAAAACCTTTTTTAATATCAAATTAAAATCATACGATAGATTCATTTTACCAAATTTTATAACTAAAATTAAAGAAAATCCAAATACAGCGATTGAAGATTTAAAGCTTGAAAATTTGTATCTTAAACAGCTGCAATTCGATGACCATATTAAGCTACTGATAAACAAAAATAAAAAAAACACATGTAATTAGTCTAAGTACCGATGTAATTATCATATCTCTTATAATTATTGTAGCATTAATTATTATTTGTACTATAAAACATAAACAACAATTCTTGGTATCACCCTCAACGCAAACAACTCTAGCAGAAGTACCAAAAGGCCCTTTTCTTCAATTGAAAACACCAAATGCAGCACCCATCCAATATACCGATTGAGGACAATCGACTTAAGAGGGGAAGAGTTAACGAGAATTAAGTTCACAATTCTCGCCAACAAAGTAGTGTCAAACTCCACGCGCATCCGCTCTAAAATAATTGCTGATGCGTTTCGCAATATCGATCCAATTTTAAACAGTTCCAAAGACTTGCAAATCAGCAGTTCCAGAGAACAACAAATACAATAGCAGTAAAGAACCAATAAGCGAACAACAACAACAACAAATACAATAGCAGCGAAGAATCAATAAATAATTGCCGATATCAATATCGCAATATCGATCCAATTGTAAACAGTTCCAGAGACTTGCAAATCAGTAATTCCAGAGGACAACAAATACAATAGCAGCAAAGAACCAATAAGCCAACAACAACAACAACAAATACAATAGCAGCGAAGAATCAATAAGCCAACACCAACAACAACCAAGAGTAGCAGCGCAGTTTTAGGTGTTATTATAAGTTATAGAAATTGTTAAGTTCAGAGTTAATTGGACGATCGGGAAATAAAGAGCGAAAGCTCAACAAAATATATTTTTTTTAGTTTATTTAATTCTAAATAAATTAACTTACTTATTGGTATGTTTGTGTGTTTATGCAGAATTTGTTTTGTTCTTTGCTTGACGTTGTTGTTATGCTCTATTTTATGCTTTTGATCGTGTTTCCGATATTTTTCTTGTTTGGCTGAGCTGAAATAAAAGATTAGGCGCATAGCAGTGAAAGCTTTACTTCGAGCTTACAAAACCGTTAAAAAACCATTCATTTCAAAGAAAAATAGGTTAGCTCGTCTCCAGTTTGCTAGAAAATATCTTAAATGGTCTCTTCAAAAGTGGAAATGTGTTCTATTTTCTGACGAAACAAAATTTAATTTACACGGTTCGGATGGAAGGTGTTTCGTGCGAAGGCCAAAAGGTGAAAGTCTAAACCCGAAGTATACCAAAGGTACTGTCAAGCATGGTGGGGGCAACGTCATGGTGTGGGGGTGTTTTTCCGGGCAAGGAGTTGTCCCGATTCATAAAATCGAAGGAATTATGAGAGGTGAGGACTACAAAACCATTTTTTCGGACGTAATGTTGCCATACGCCTCTTGGGAAATGCCGCTTGCTTGGGTGTTTTAACACGACAATGACCCCAAGCACACGTCTAAGGTGGTAAAACAATGGATTTCAAACGAACAATTGTGTGTGCTTGACTGGCCTGCCCAGTCGCCTGACATAAACCCCATAGAGAACCTTTGGCAAATTGTAAAAACAAAAATTGGAAATACAATTTTTAAAAAACCTGAAGATCTCTATGCAGACTTGAAAGAGCAGTGGAATACCATCCCACAACACATAATTGACAATTTGGTTCATTCCATGCCAAGAAGATGTGCTGAGGTCATAAAACGTCGCGGTTACGCTATCAATTATTAACAAAAATTCATATTTTCTTCAATACCACTTGGACACTTAGTATAGGTTGCAAATGTTTTGAGCACAGCTAAACAAGAATTGTTAACTTATTTCATATATTATCAAAACAATGTTGGCAATAAATGATTTATCTCATATAATTCTTCAAAGTGAATTAATGAAGAACAAATTTGCATTTAAATATTTATTTTTGCATTTTAATTTTCATCAAAATTGCAATGTTTGGCCAAAAGATGGTGTGGTTGCAAATGTTTTGAGCAGCACTGTATATATTTTATCCATGTTTTGTAAAATTCTAATTTATCTACAATCTTCTGGACATGCATTTGTATGAAAAATTAAATTTTTTCGAAAATTAAAATTATGACTTTTTAAAAACGTGACGTTTACAATAAAAACCACCATGTATTCATTCATATGAGTTCGATAGGATTGCGCTAAACTACCGAGAGTTGATCTTTTTGTTGTAAATTGAAAAACATATGAAAATTTTTGGACTTTTTACACATTTCTCTATTTTTTGCACATAACGCCTTATTTTGTGCATAAAATTGGTATGCACTACGTTTGTTATCGAATTGTCCCTAAAGATGGGCTATAAAACATACAAATCGGATTAAAAATTCCAGTATTTTGATATTTTAATTTTTGAAATAATTTCATTTTTTTCTTATTTGGTAAAAATAAATCTAAAAAATTCAAATTTGAAAAAATTGCAATAAACTGCTATTGAAATGTTTTCTGAAACAGCATTTAATAAAAAACAAACAAATTTTGTGATTACGTTGAATAACTTGGTCGTTATTAAATTTTTTACTAGAAGTGTAACATATTGTAAATTTCGAGTTAGAGTATTTTTACCAAAAAATTTAAGCTTTTTCAAGCAGAAAATAACAAAAACAAAAATTCAAATAAAAAAGTTATAGCTGTTGAAACTTGCTGTTTTTACAAAAATACTCGAAGTGATTTTTTTGGCATTTCGAACACAAAAAAATTCATAAAAAATTGATATAATTATGTTTCTTATATAAATGGCTTCAACAATATATAAATAAATTCTCTGATTTTACTTAGAAGAAATTTTGGAGTTCCAGGGCTACTAACATATCAGACCCTGGTTTTAAGGTGAAAAATATTCAGCCCAATCATGCAACATTTTCTCCCGGGAGTTGTAAAAGGGAGTTTCCGGTTTGAAGATAGCAGATAAAATATAAATTTTTTATTTTACACTAATGAATATTAGCGGTTGATAAGCAAAATGCATTAAAAATTTCAAAAAAGTTTTTAAACTTTATCTTAAAAACGGAAACTCTCTTTTACAACTCCCGGGAGAAAATGCTTCATGATTGGGCTGATTATGTTTGTGTGTCTATGCAGAATTTGTTTTGTTTTCTGCTTGACGTTGTTATGCTCTATTTTATGCTTTTGATCGTGTTTCAAATTTTCTTGTTTGGTTACGCAGAGCAGCTGAAATGAAAAAAATTTGCGATTTGTGCTATTTCTTAAAAATTATTTTGGTCTTAGTTAAGCTTAGCCATTGAAATGGTTAAAAAACAAAAAATATATAAAAATAGAACACAGTAAAGTTTAAGAAAATACTATATGTAACACTTTTTTTGTGGACACCGTCTTCATGACACCATTCTGACCGCCACATTTTTGATTTGCATGAATTTTTGAAGTGAAAACTTCTTTAGGCGCGTTGAACGATTTTGGTAGAGGGTAAATCTTTGGTTTCCGTCATCGTATTTTTCCGAGGAATTGTCATCAATACAGACATCAAAAATGTTTGCATGTATTTGTGCATAAAAATATCAACAATTTTCGTCTCTTAATCGGCCACAAGTTCACAAAGAAATCACTTGGCAACTCCTGAAATTAATGCATATAATCTGTTAGTATCTGTTAGTATATAAATACTTAAGTTAGGTTGCAATAAGATGTTTGCAACCAAAACTTATTATAAATTCGCTTTATATTGGTCTATATATGCTTTTAAAGTTTGGCAATTTCTTCAGTTGTTGTATTTGTCAACATTTTTGAAAAATTTGCTTTTACTTAAATAGCTGCTATGCATGGTGAGATTTAAAAATGGAGCGATCTTCTTTTTCTGCTGGAACTTCGTTTGCAAACAAGAAAAATAATGTATGGATTGAGTGTTTTAGCATTTTAATCTTTAAGTTGTGATAAAGAAATATGTTGAACATTCAAATAATTACATGCATGCTCTTATTTTATTATATATCATCAAAGTTTGACAATTTTCACACTTGTTGTATTTGTAAGTGGCTTTTTATTTTCACCACTGCGGCATTTTATTTTTAGAGTTGCCAACTATCATTGTTTAGTTAATTAATTTTTTTTAAGTGAAAACTTCTTTACACGGGGGTTACACGAGACAGTAGTTTTAAGACAGTTGCAACACATTCACAAATTTTTACCCACACACACTCACTTTTCCTACTGTCTGCTACTGTCTACTCTACTGTCTTAACTTTTTTGAAGACAGTTGGCGGGACAGTAGCTAGGACAGTAGAATGATATTTTGCATATTTAATGATAGAAAATGAGAAAATTCAATAAAATTAATTGTAAATTTGCAATACTTTGGCGTGCTCGTAGTTTTAACAAAAATATTCTTCAGAAAATTGAAATTTTTTACTATTCTGTCTACTGTCTTGCTGTCTGGACGCTTATTCACAGACACAAAGTTTGACAACTTATACGTATTCTTGACTGTCTTAACAGTACTGTCTCGTGTAACCCCCGTGTTAGGCGCGTTGAACGATTTTGGTAGAGGGTAAATCATTGGTTTGCATCATCGTATTTTTCCAAGGAAATCGTCCACAATCGGCCGCAAGCTCACAAAGAAATCACTTAGAAACTCCTGAAATTAATGCATATAATCTGTTTGTTAGTATAAAAATACTAAAGTTAGGTTGCAATAAGATGTTTGCAACCAAAACTTATTATTAGTTCGGCTTATATATATATATATATATTAAGGCGCCTCAAAAAAAAAAGTGGTCCGGGTCACCTCCTGAAAACAAACTTTGGTTTATTTTATGATCATTCCCAAAATTTGCAGTTATTTGCAGTCATTTTTTCAATTTTTTTTAATGCAGTTTTTATAAAAATATATATAACTTCCCCATTTATAGCCTGATTTACCATTCCGTGGTATCATTGGAAAGGTACTGAATGCTGCTTTTCATTTCTGTCGTTAATTAACCCTTATAAGCACTTTTATAAAAATGCATTTTATTTTATTTTTATTTTTTTGTGATGGCCTTTGCCTCAATTCCTGAATTTGTTCAAATATAAGAGAAATAAAATTAAATCATGTAGATAAAGAATGCATTTTTTAAATGGACTTTGGAATAAAGTATAGGAAAATACTTTATTGTACTTAGACAAAACAGCTAAGAGTAAATTTTACCACAGTTCTTATAAGTAGTCACTCATGACTTTTACATGACTTTTAGGTTTGACAATGAGTTATATTATATTATATAAATGTGAGTTTTTAGAACTACACGACTCCAATGAAATTGTAAAAATTCCTGGAAATGAAAAGTTTTTAAAATAATTGTTATGCTTTTCTTAACAAACAATTTTCAGAATTTCCATGTCATTCACAAAATACGGAACGTTTTGTACATGTGGTAAGTCAATCCTGCGTTTCGGTAATTGATAAGAACAGACCTGCACATATTGCAAACAAGATTCAATCGCGCAAGCGTTACTGTAAAATTGAATCACGAAAAGATTTGGAATAAAAAAAAATTATTTCTTTGATAAAACTCTAAATTGTTTTTTTTTTATCTTTTAATTAGCGACTTAATAAATAACCACAAATTTTTTATCATGTTGATAAAAAATGCATTTTTATAAAAGTGCTTATAAGGGTTAATTAACGACAGAAATGAAAAGCAGCATTCAGTACCTTTCCACTGATACCACGGAATGGTAAATTAGGCTATAAATGGGGAAGTTATATATATTTTTATAAAAACTGCATTAAAAAAAATTGAAAAAATCACTGCAAATAACTCAATAACTAAGTGTGTGGGCAGATTTAAAAAAAAATAAAAAAACAAAACTATGTATTTCATCGATTTACACTATTTGTGACAATTTTTTTGACCGAAGGTAGTGTGGTATAAATAGTATTAATCAAAAACGCGATTTTTAGAGGTTATTTCAAACCATTCCAGCTCACGAACGGCTAAAGCTAGAGTTGCAATATTTTGGGAATCATCATAAAATAAACCAAAGTTTGTTTTCAGGAGGGGACCCGGACAACTTTTTTTTCCTCCATACAAGTTGAGGCGCCTTAATATATATATTTCTTTAAAGTTTGGCAATTTCTTCAGTTGTTGTATTTGTCAACATTTTTGAAAAATTTGCTTTTACTCAAACAGCTGCTATTCATGGTGAGATTTAAAAATGGATCGATCTTCTTCCCTTTCTGCTTTTTTCTGCTGGAACTGCGTTTGCAAACAAGAAAAATAATGTATGGATTGAGTGTTTTAACATTGTAATCTTTAAGTTGTGATAAAGGAATATGTTGAACGTTCAAATAATTACATGCATGCTCTTATTTTATTACATATCGTCAAAAAAAGTTTGACAAATTTCATACTTGTTGTATTTGTCAGTGGCTTTTTATTTTCACCACTGCGGCATTTTATATTCAGAGTTGTCAACTATGACTGTGTGTTGAAATAAATTTGTCTTTTTTGCTGTGTCAAATGGACGATGAAATTTTGACAATTACAAATTTTGACATTTCGGTCGTGTTTTAGCGCAAATATTTTATTTTATTTGCATTTTATCAATTTGCGACATATTTAATTCGAGAGCTTGTACTTGCAACATACTTCGTAAATTTGTAATATTGTAAACTTAAAAAACTGTTAAAAAATTAAAAAAAATTAACGAAACAGCAGGCAAACAGAAAATATAGCATGCAAAGTGCTGTATATTTTACGCCGCCAATTCGGTTCATCCCCTCTAACGTTGCGCAACCGCTGGGATCTTGTAATTCTCTTTGCGTTGTTGTTGTAAATTTGCTAAGTAGTTATTGTTGTACAGTAAGCTTAAATTTTTTGTGGATGTTTATTTGTAGTTATAGTCAGCATATGATATCGAACTAATTTAGAAAACAGTTTATACATATGAATTAAAGAGTATATATAATATTGGTAAATCTATTGGTTTTTTGTAAAAGGGTTACCGTATCGGAAATACATATATATATATATATATATTAGGGCGGGTCAAATTCTGGCTCAGCGAAATTCGTAAAATACATGTAATTTCAAGACTTTTTCTCCACTACAGCATATACAAATTCTGAAAAAAAGCTGTGCGGACTTTCGTAAATAGATTTTGTTCTCAATTATAAAATATCAATGTATGAATGTATGTGTATGAATCTATTTACGAAAGTCCGCACAGCTTTTTTTCAGAATTTGTATATGCTGTAGTGGAGAAAAAGTCTTGAAATTACATGTATTTTACGAATTTCGCTGAGCCAGAATTTGACCCGCCCTAATATATATATATATATATATATATATTAGAGCGTTTCACAAAAGACGTTTTTTCTGATTTTTCCAACTCTTGAAGCGGAATATTGAAGTTTCTGATTTAAGAGAATTTTGAAATTATTTTTGGATTTTTTGAAGATGGGTACGGGGTCGCTGAAATCGATTTTATCAAAAAAATGAGGTTATGGAGAAAAATTTTTAATATTAATTTTTGCTGGTGCTTTTTCTTCATAAAACTAAACAATTCTCTTCTAAATGATCCGATTCCACGACAAAAAATGATTGATGTAAAAAATTATTATATTAAGGACCACTTTGATAGTCTTAAAAGTACAAAATTATGTTATGTTATGTACATTTTTTCAAGATGAAAAATGCGTTAGAAAGGTCTTTAAATTACCTTTCATTCGGTATATAGGTTTCTTTTCACTTGCGGGAGAAATATAAGAAAAAATTTAAGTTTGAGAAAATTTTTTTTTATTTTTCAAATTTTATAAAAATTAAAAGAATTTCATTAAGTTTCGTTCTTGGTTAAGTAAAAAAAAAACATTTAATATACATTGTTTTAATAAAAATATCAAAAATTCAATTCATCAATATATTTTTATTTCCATACAAAATCAAAAGATATTAAAAAAACAAATTCATGTTATTTAATGAACAAATTAAAATTAAAAATTAAATTTGTATCTAAAATCACAATATATAAAACATTAAATGTGGAAGAAAACATGTATCAACAAAAAATTCCATTTTTATTTTATACAAAATCGAGAAAAGTATGGTTACAGTTTTCTAAAGTTACAGTTTCTTAAGAGCTTTTTCAATGACATTTTTGTTTACATTAGGTATATTTTTGTGATTTTTATCAACGCTAATCAACAAGTTTTGAAAATCATCCTCATTTTTTGTAATTTTTTTGTTATATATTGTAGCTGACGCCACGCCTCTTTCTGATATATCATTCTTAACATATAGTTTTTCTAGTTTATTCTTTACAGTAACAAAATCTTCATCATTTTCCCATAAATGTGTATCTTTCGAAAAAAAGGAAGTGGGCAATTTTAATTCATCAAAAACCCTTTTACTGTTACAGGTAACAAAATCATGAATTTTAATTTTTGAAATATCTTTCAAATTAACGAATGCTTTATTAGATGGATTATCACAACCTTTATTTTGTAATGCTGCGACCATTAAAGATTTCTGTCCAGGTGTTACCCTAGGGTCAAAAAATGCAAAGCCTACAAGAGATTCACTGAGATACCACAAGTGTGACGAAAAAGTTTTGAGAGTTGGCCCAGCTATGGATGGAATGGTTTTTTCGTAATCGGCAAGTTCTTGAAGCAATTTTAAATCATTGAATGGAGCAAATATAGCAGATCTGCAGGTATACCAGTTTTTCAAATATGTTTTTATAATAAAAAAATAAAATTTTTGAAGTCCCAATAGTTCTGATTCGCTAAGTTTAAACTGTTTCCGAAAAATGTATATTTTTAAATTGTAAATTAATTTTGCCATCCATCTTGCTCTGTGGAAAGCGCCTGGAGTTTTTATTGATATATTCTCTGATTGATTACTTCCTAGGAATAACAGACTAAGCTCCAGCAGTTCCCTGTAATCGTCCCTTGGGTGAAAGTTTTTTAATTGACCATTTATAAATTCAATTATTTCTGAACGAATGGTTGGTGTAATAAAAATTGTAACGTTCTTATCTGTCATACAACTTTCAAAATTTGTTTGATTAATTGTTTCAAAAGAATCCTGAAATCTGTGAAATAGTTGAATATCAGGCCCAGTTGAAGCTTCAAAGAGAGCATTAAAAGCTGTTGCAGCTATTAACTCTAGCATATGATGTCTACAAGCTAGATAAAACATATTTGTACTTAATTTTTTTTGTAACAATGTTATAGCTCCTTTAAATTTGCCTGTTTTACTGGCTGTTGTGTCACTGCACATGAAAACAACTTTTTGTGTCAGATTCCACTCAACAAGTATTTTGAACACAGCTTCTGCTTGAGCTTCTCCGGTAGAAGACGACAGTTTGGGAACACCAAGTAGTTTTTCACCACTAACGTTCACAGATAAGCGCTCCACCTTCTTTTTGGAAATTAAATCAGACAATGACTTCCCATCCCAATGTACGGTAAGGATATCATCAAAAACGTGCGATGCTTTTTCTTCAATACAAATTTCTTGACGATTTTTTTTTCGGTTTCTCCAAATAGTATTTTTAGAACACGCAATTTTGTTTACATGATACCCTAATGCATAAAGAGTAGATTGAATAACTACCCTGCAGTGTAATCAACTAGATTTATACCAGTCAACAACTAGTTGGAAATATCCAACAACTAGTTCGATTTATGTCCTATTCTCATAGAACCGACTGGTTTTTTTTACGTGGTGATGTCATTGGAAAAAACAATTGTCTTACTATAGATAAGGTTGTAACTAGTTAACAACTCATTTTTTATGTAAAGTAAAGTTCTAGTTGGGTTGTGACTAGTTTTTAACCAATATAGTAATTATCGAATTAAAACTAGTTCATAGGTTCATATTTTTTCAATAGTTCATAGGTTCTAAGAACATATATTTTTACAGCAAAATATTAGCTAAAGGCTAAAGTTAAAGCTATTTGATGAAATACCATGTTTATGGTATACTACATGTTTTTAAATTAGTTTTTATATGTTTTAATTTGTTTATTATTAGTTTGTTCCAATGGGGTACCCAGCTCCAACTGGTTTTGGAACTGGTTGATTTTGATAATATGTAGTATAGTTTGATTTTGGCTAGTTTTACAACTGGTTTAATGTGACTTGACAAAAACTAGTTGGGTTTAAACTACTTTTGCAACTAGTAAATCGTGACAAAATATAAACTAGTTTGTTTTGACTAGTATAAATACTACTCATGTTTTAATGCTGACTAGTCTTACACTGCAGGGTAAGGACCCACTTCCAGAACTAGTTACTGTTCGATCTAAAGCAGAGCAAACTTCAGATGATTTAAAATTTACTTTGAAATTTGTTTCACTTTCAGGTATTTTATAATAAAAGTCATCTGAGGAATCTGATATTTCTGATTCACTTGTCGAATAATGTTCTATCTCCATCATCTCATTTTTGATAGATTTTTTTTGATTCTTGATAACTCGTTCTTTTAACGTATCCGATATTGAAAATAGCATTGAATTGCTCTATAAAATCATGTCTTTTTTTAATTTCACTTTGATATCTTGAATTTTTGTTTTTTGAGAGATGAACCCACTCTGAATGCAATTTTTTAATTTTAATAATTATATTATGTTTTTGAATGGATTGAATTTTCGCTTTTTCCCAAATTTGTTTTATTTCATCTGCCACTGATGCAGCTCTCATTTGAACGCTATTTTTTGGATCCAAACTCAATAGCCTTATAAGCACTATTTTTTTTGAAGGTAACTCATGATCCGGAATTTTTTCAGTACTTTTACCAAGCAGCCAAAACTGTTTGCGGTACTGTGTTTTTTTAACATCTGTAGAAATTTGTAGAGGAGAATTGTTGCTTAAATTTAGAAAACAGTTTTATAAATATTTTACTTATACATTCTTTGATTATTTTCTTTATACTTCGTTCACTTGGTTGTTTTAATTAAAGAAACCGTATTTCAAGCAGCTGAATCTGCAATTTTATTTATTTAATAAGAAATACAATTCAAGACTTAATACTTCTGACACTTGTATTTTATTTTTTTTATAGAATAGGAAAAAGAAAATGAATAAGCAATCGCCAATGACATTTACACATTCGACGTGTTGTGTTGTATTTTTAGGGAGCTTTGTCTTTTAGTATTGCATTTTTTGCGGCGTAAAACTGTAACCATACTTTTCTCGATTTTGTATAAAATAAAAATGGAATTTTTTGTTGATACATGTTTTCTTCCACATTTAATGTTTTATATATTGTGATTTTAGATACAAATTTAATTTTTAATTTTAATTTGTTCATTAAATAACATGAATTTGTTTTTTTAATATCTTTTGATTTTGTATGGAAATAAAAATATATTGATGAATTGAATTTTTGATATTTTTATTAAAACAATGTATATTAAATGTTTTTTTTTTTTACTTAACCAAGAACGAAACTTAATGAAATTCTTTTAATTTTTATAAAATTTGAAAAATAAAAAAAAATTTTCTCAAACTTAAATTTTTTCTTATATTTCTCCCGCAAGTGAAAAGAAACCTATATACCGAATGAAAGGTAATTTAAAGACCTTTCTAACGCATTTTTCATCTTGAAAAAATGTTGAAAACTTTTAAAGTTATTGAGGTTTGAAATCTATAAAAACATAATTTTGTACTTTTAAGACTATCAAAGTGGTGCTTAATAGAATAATTTTTCACATCAATCATTTTTTTGTCGTGGGATCGGATCATTACCCTGCAGTGTAAGACTAGTCAGCATTAAAACATGAGTAGTATTTATACTAGTCAAAACAAACTAGTTTATATTTTGTCACGATTTACTAGTTGCAAAAGTAGTTTAAACTTAACTAGTTTTTGTCAAGTCACATTAAACCAGTTGTAAAACTAGCCAAAATCAAACTATACTACATATTATCAAAATCAACCAGTTCCAAAACCAGTTGGAGCTGGGTACCCCATTGGAACAAACTAATAATAAACAAATTAAAACATATAAAAACTAATTTAAAAACATGTAGTATACCATAAACATGGTATTTCATCAAATAGCTTTAACTTTAGCCTTTAGCTAATATTTTGTTGTAAAAATATATGTTCTTTGAACCTATGAACTATTGAAAAAATATGAACCTATGAACTAGTTTTAATTCGATAATTACTATATTGGTTAAAAACTAGTCACAATCCAACTAGAACTTTACTTTACATAAAAAATGAGTTGTTAACTAGTTAAAACCTTATCTATAGTAAGACAATTGTCTTTTCCAATGACATCACCACGTAAAAAATACCAGTCGGTTCTATGAGAATAGGACATAAATCGAACTAGTTGTTGGATATTTCCAACTAGTTGTTGACTGGTATAAATCTAGTTGATTACACTGCAGGGTAAGAAGAGAATTGTTTAGTTTTATGAAGAAAAAGCACCAGCAAAAATTAATATTAAAAATTTTTCTCCATAGCCTCATTTTTTTGATAAAATCGATTTCAGCGACCACGTACCCATCTTCAAAAAATCCAAAAAAATTTTCGAAATTCTCTTAAATCACAAACTTTAATATTCCGCTTCAAGAGTTGGAAATTTTTTTTTGAAACGCCCTAATATATATATATGACAACTTATGTATATATTTACATATTTACATATATATAGTTCATATATATGAACAATTTAGCTCATTGAGGAAATTTAAAGAATATTTATGTATATTTATAAAATAACAATTACGTATTAAACCTGCAAAATAATTAATATTTTCAGTAGTAATTGAATAACTAAGGTCTGCTTATCCTAAGCATTCTATTTTTTAAAACTGTTTAGCTTAATTTCTTATATGGATTATATATAATTTATAAGCTATAGATATTTCTTAATTTTAGAATATTCTATTTTTAATACACAACGCAATATAGATATGGTGAACATGAATATTGTGTGAAGCTTTTATTTTTTATATTAATTCAATAATGAAGTAATTTAAATAAATTACTTTTATTATATGTATTTTTGATATGGTAACACTTTTCCTTAAAATAAATAGTTTCAGTAATATATAAACATTTAATAAATTGTTATAAGCTCTTAACAAAAATAATTATAATTTCATATGCCGACTGTAGCTACACGATTAGAATTCACAACGTCTACAAAAAATGTCCGGCTAACTGCGCCAACCAAGGAAATCTACAAACAAGGACGCACGGAGAAGAACAAGATCAGAGCGGAACTTTTAAAACTTTTTGATTTCATCCTACATGTAGGACGGGCTGCAGTATGTGCTTTCGCGCATCCTACATGTCCGTCCGACCTGTCAAATCCATCCTACATGTAGGATAGTCCGAAACCCCCTATTAGCATGAAAATTCTTATATAGCAGTAAGGCGGTCCGTGGCAGGACAACGTCTTCCAGGGAATACTAATATGTTATATATATGTTTTCGCTTCGGTCGGCAGTCCTCTCACTGTTTTATACGGGCTTTTATGAACTTTTTTCTATATCGAAAAAAAGACACGTAATCGAGGATTATTTTTTTTTAAATAGAGGGCGTTAAAAGTTTGAGATTTTCGTGATTTTTGCCTTGAAGACTAATTTTCAAAAATTCATAACTTCGGTTCTGTTTAAGCTAGAGACAACTTTTTTGTTTCATTTTGAAGATAAAAAAGTGAGTTTTAAGAAAAATAGTTTCAAAAAATTTTATGAAAAATTTCATATTGTTATACGCTATTTAAATTTTTAAATAAATGTTAACCAATCTTACCCACCACTTAGCGTGTCTTAAACATAACCATCGTATTCTATGTCAAATTTTACATAGAAAATGATGTTTTATCTATGGAGAATTTAACTTTTAAATAATAATTACTATTGCAAAAAAATTAAATAAACTCGCACGGTACCTAACGTCGGCGCGCCTCCAATTTCGGTACTCAAAAGCAATATCGGAATTACTAATTAAGAATCCGGGGATCCCGTGATTAGTACCGGGATTCAAAAAACAGATCAAAAGTAATTTATTTAAAAAAAAAGAAATCGTGTGCAAGGTATGAAATTTGGGATGTTTTCAATAAAAAATTGTCCAAAGGAATTTAAAAAAAACAGTTAACTTAAATTTTTTTTAAAAAATTAATTTTTTTTATTTCTTTATATATATAATATAAATGACGAAAATATATAATTTATTATATATATCTATTGTGTATCTATATATAACTATTGTGGATAGGTACATAACTAATTTCTGTCTTGGATCGGTGTTGTTACAGAGTTGCAATCTTTTTGGTTCAATCTTCTAAGCAAAGCAAATTTTATCTGAAGCTCCTGGAAGATATCATTAACAAAGGATTACATTGAGATCAGTGTTAAAAAATAAACTATAATTAAACTATAAACTTTAATAATTTAAAGCTTAATAATTTATAAATAAGTAATATGTTCTTTACGTTTTTGATTTTATTGCAATCTCTAGCTACAGGATTAAACTAGCTAGAGCCTGATTAAATTTTTATCACATAAATTTTTCCTATTAGAATAATATAAGCAATTAGTCGACCATTCAGAACTGTAAAACTTTCCATTGCATTCTCCCGATGATGCTAAAGCAATGAATTCCTCAAGCTTTTCCCCAAATTAACAATAATAATAAAAAAACCAGGGGTATATAATTTTTACAAATTTTGCTTAAGTCAGAAAAATGCGGTATTTTTCATTAGGAACATTAATACATATATGTGGATATCATATGTCATAAATGTCCACAAATGAATATATAAAAAATTAATTCAAATGCCAAAATTTATAAATGCACAAACAAAAAAAAAACAATTGTAAAATGTTTAATTAATAAGATTGATTAAATTAAAGTTAATCTTAACATACATAATTATGCAATATATATTTCAATTATAAATGTTTTTTTTTTCAACAACAAAATAAAATGGAAGAAATGAAAAGTTGGATGTCAGAAAATCCAATATTTTTCAATATGTATATTATATATACATACATGTGGATATCACATTGTACAATGCTACAAACAAATTAATAAAAAACAATTAAAATTGCCAAATATATATAAACATAAGCACAAAACTACCAAAATAAAATATTTAATTTATAAGATTAATTAAATTAAATTTTTCTAAAAATATTTCCCGTTTAATATGTTATCAATTTAATATATACATAATATAATGTAATATTTATAAAATGTATGTAATCAAAAAATAAACCAAAGAAATGAAATTTTTTATCGGAAGCAAAATGCATATAAAATAATTTTTAAGATACTTTTAATAGGTAAGTAGATAAATATAATATAAATATATTTAATATATAACAACAAAAATGTGGTGGGTTTTTTGCCTTTTTTGCTTAAAATTGAAAATTGAATTAGAAAACTATAAATATATAGTAGGTATATTACCTTAATAATTATAGTAATAATTATAATTATTATCTACTATATATTTATAGTTATACTATCAACAAATAATTAAAGTAAATTATAGTAAATTTTTGTAATTAAGTATGATCTATTCTTTAATTTTACATTATTTTAATTTACAGGTATATAAATAGAATACAGAAGTAAGCATAGAGTATAAAGAATTTATGTACCTATTAGATAAAATATTTTTCATATTGAATTAATTTGTTTAGCCAAAATGACACTCACTTATTTCATATTTGGGAAAGTAAAGAAAAATCACAAATCACAAATTTATTTCATTTCAGCTCTGCGTATCCAAACAAGAAGAATTTGAAACACGATCAAAAGCATAAAATAGAGCATAACAACAACGTCAAGCAAAGAAAAAAACATATTCTGCATAGACACACAAACATAAAATAAAATTGGTTGGTTTTTGGGGTAGTTCTTATATTTTTTACCTTAAAACCAGGGTCTGATATGTTAGTAGCCCTGGAACTACAAAATTTCTTCTAACTAAAATCAGAAAATTTATTTTATATTGTTGAAGTCATTTTCAATAAGAAACATATTTATATCAATTTTTTATGAATTTTTTTGTGTTCGAAATGCCAAAAAATGGCACTTCGAGCATTTTTAAAAAAAAAATCCAGTTTCAACAGCTATAACTTTTTTATTTGAATTTTTGTTTTTGTAATTTTTTGCCTGAAATAGCATAATACTATGCTTTAGCCAACTGTGAATTTTTTTAAATTTTACATTTTTAAATTTTTGATATTTTTTGTAAAAGTACTCCAACTCAAAATTTACAAAATGTTACACTTCAAGTAAAAAATGTACATAATTACGACCAAGTTATTGAACGAGATCACATTATTTGTTTGTATTTTTTTTAAATCCTGTTTCAGAAAACATTTCAATAGCAATTTATTGCAATTTTTTCAAATTTGAATTTTTAAGATTTTTTTTACTAAATAAGAAAAAAATTAAATTTTTTCAAAAATTAAAATATCGAAACTCTGTTAATTTTTATCCGCTTTTTATGTTGTATAGCTCATCTTTTGGGACAATTCAAAAACAAACGAAGTGCATACCAGTCTTATGCACAAAATAAGGCTTTATGTGCAAAAAATAGAGAAATATATAAAAAGTCCAAAAATTTTCATATGATCAACTCGCGGTAATTTAGCGCACTCCTATCGAACTCATATGAATACATGCTGGTTTTTATTGCAAACGTCACGTTTTTAAAAAGTCATACTTTTAATTTTTGAAAAATTTTAATTTTTATACAAATGCATGGCCAGAAGACTGTAGATAAATTAGAATTTTACAAAACATGGATAAAATATGTATAGATAAAATATTAAAATATATACATTGAAAGATAAAATATATAACATACGTATAGATAAATAAAATATATATTCGCTATTTCGCTCATTGAAATAATTTGTTAAGCCATAACGACAATCACTTGTTTCATCTTTGGCTTAGTGAAGAAACAGCACAAATTGGCCAATTTCTTTTATTTCAGCTCAGCCAAACAAGAAAAATATCGGAAACACGATCAAAAGCATAAAATAGAGCATAACAACAACGTCAAGCAAAGAATAAAACAAATTCGGCATAAACATACAAACATACCAATAAGTAGCAGTACAAATTGTTTATTAATTTTTTTCCAATTCATTCATAAAATTCAATTGGAGTATTTGTTTTGTTTTTCGTTGTAGCTTGTCTCGCATTTGGTGGTGGTTTTTTCTCTGCTGGCAGAGTCAGCACACGCTGGCAACCAATTGTTCGAACCGTATTAATATTCGGATCGCTAGATTTATGTTAACGTTCTGTTAATGTTTCTATGACTTCTCTCGTTTATATATTCTCTCTGCTTAAACTGCGCTAATGGATGAAAAAAAATTTGTGTAAAATTTTAGTAAGGATGCATATAAACCCGTGTGCACACGAATTAAAGTTTGCACAAGTGCATGAAAGAAAAAACAATTTTTTTTTATTATTTTCATTTGCAATTTTATTTGGAATAAGGAAACAGTTAGGATTTGTTGTTTTTTCCAACAAATTTTCAGTTTAATAAGGTTATTCACCTCAAATTACTTCAATAACTCGAGGGGACAAATTTTTATTTTTGGATTTTCCCAGCAATTTTCGACTAATCTTGGTGCGCTGATTTCAAAACTATTATTACTTTTTTTCTAGCATCACCAGTTTTTGAGATAAGCTTCTTTGAAATCAAAAAGTTGCATTAAAAGTTTCTATTTTTTTTTTTATGTTTATTTAAGTTAAAGAGAATAAAAAAAAATATTGCAACAATAACAACTCAATATGTTTATCTCTTCATAAATAGAAATAAAGAAAACCTCTATCTTTTAAGGCAATATACCTTAGATAACCCTGCACCAAGAAGAAGTTGACTTTGGTCATATCCAAGATGCTATAATTTGTCGACGCTTCTGGTTGCCATTGTGTTAATTACTTTTTCACTTAGATTTAACTTCCCACACTTCAATGCTTTGAATTGTTTGAACAAATTTTGATATAATAAAATTTCACTTAAGTTATCATTGAACGATTTCACTGATGTTTACCTCAAAAACTGGTGATGCTAGAAAAAAAGCAATAATAGTTTTGAAATCAGCGCTCCAAGATTAGTCGAAAATAATACAAATATTGCTGGGAAAATCCAAAAATAAAAATTTTGTCCTCATGAGTTATTCAAGAAATTTGAGGTGAATACCCTATTAAACTGAAAATTTTTTGGAAAAAACAAAAAAATTTTAACTTTTTCCTTATTCCAAATAGAATTGCATACGAAAATATTAAAAAAAATTTTTTTCACGCACTTGTGCAAACTTTTAGCCGTGTGCGCATGGGTTCATACGCATTTGATCTTGCTATAATTTTTCACGAATTTTTGTATCATCAATTACAACAGTTCAAGCCCTCGGGGTGGTCTTTTTAAAATAATTTCCACTCTAGTGTAGTTACAGAGCCAGTATGTATTATAACTACGCAGGTTTGCGCATGCGTTACTAAGAATGCGTTGTTCTTTGAAAATCTATTTGTTTTTTAAATACCATAAAAAATTCGAATTATTTCTGTTATGCATTATATATTTTCCATATTAAAAATATATTTTGTTAACTAAAATTATAATTTTAAATTACTTTTAAAATATACATATATGTATGTATATGTTCTTGACTACAGGAAAAAGAAATAATTCAAATTTATCCGATACTTATTTCCATTTATTAAACATTACTTTGAATTACATCAAGTTTTAACCAATACAAAAAATAAACAAGAACAACAAATTTATCACTTTTTATATAACAATACAAATTTTAACATGAAATTAATTGTGAACTTTTTAGATCAAGTAAGTTTGAAGAAGGCAACAACAACAATAAATTTGTTTTTGAATAATTTTTATTTAGAAGATGAAATGCTTTAAAATAGTTTTGAAAAATTTAAATTGAAAAAAAACAGAACTTTTCTTTATTACTGTATAAAAAGGAATTCTACGTCTTTTTTTACGATACTATCGAAACTGTGTCATTTTTTTCAAAATTTTAAACTTAAAGGGCCGCTTTCTCAATATCTGGCTTAGCACCAATCAGATCTTTAACCAGCAGTTACCAAAAAAACTCTTTCTCAATGTATGGTTAAGGCTTAACTGTCAGTTGGGTGCTGATTAAGTTAACTCTTTCCGGCGCGGTGATAGATATATATATTTTGAACTAAACTTGAGTACCATCTGTCAAGTGTTGACAGTGTTTTCTATTATTTAGTAAATTTCTGTAAAACACGTGCGTTAGACTTCATACTTGTATAATTTTTGATCAATAAGATAGTGAATAACGTGCTTGAAAATAGTAACATCAAAAATAAATAAAAACTTTTGAAGTAGTGAAGGTTAAAGTTGATGGTATAAAAATAATACCACTGCGCATTATATCCATGGCTAAAAACAATAAACTCAAAGACAGTGATATTTCCTATATATTGGAAACAATCGAGGATAAAGTTGTTGTGGAAGATATTCCATCAGACGCTGAGTCAATTATCGATGATGTTGAGGACCTCGATGATCAGAACCAAATCCAGGAACTTTTTGATAACATCCTTGCAGTCGACAATGAAGATAAACACTTTGATGAAGGTGAAAACCCGGGATGTAGTGGAGTTTCAAATTCGTGTGAACAATTTTATACCGACGACGATATTCCTATATCTTATTTATTTAGCAGCCTCGTAGAAGTCACCCCACCAAATTGGAGTAAGCAAAATTCAATAGAGATACCAATTGCATTTACTGGCATGAAACATGGACCTACAGAAGTTGTGGAAAACGTGGCATCCCATGATAATTTTAATATTTTTAGTAAAATTATAACAAAAGAAATTATTGAACATATTGTATTTCAAACGAACCTGTATGCTCAACAATCTGGCAAACGCTACACTCCAACAAATGCCTTAGAAATACAAGCTTTTATTGGAATTAACTTTCTAATGGGAATAAAACCCCAGCCCAGTTACAGAGACTATTGGTCATCTCGTCCGGAATTAAATGACGGCTATATATCGAAAATAATGCCTATAAGAAGATTTGATTGGATTTTATCTAATATACATTTGAATGACTACCTAATGCCTAATGCCTAAAAAAGGATCACCTAAGTTCAACAAGCTGTATAAAGTTCAACCGTTTCTGGATATGTTGCTAGAGAGATTTAAATTGTGTTTTAATCCGGGTGAATATCTAGCGGTAGATGAATCCATGATTAGATTCAAAGGTAGGTTCCAATCTATATATATAAAAATGGATGTATGTATGTGGGTATGTGGGTATGTGGGTATGTGGCTATATCACATATAGACTCCAAAACCGCTGAACCGATCTTTATGAAATTTTCAGGGAATCTGAAGCCACATCTTGAGAGTGTTCCTGTGAGGTTTGGTAACTATTGGACGAGGGGGCGTGGTACCTCCCATACAAGCCAAATTTACGCTATCGATCACAAACCAAAAAAAGGATGTATTAAGACGGTTTCAATCGTAAAAAACTAAGATTTGGTAATTTTATTCAGATGGTTACTGTCGGTAACTGTACGAAAAATGGGCGTGGTCGTAATATAAATACGCCCACTTTTTCGAAATCATGGCAATTCCGTAGTCTTACACATTTTTACAGTGAAACTTGCTGTGTAGGTGATCTAAGAGGCGGTCACTATATGTAAATGTTTTCACGCCCACTTTTACCGCCCACAAATCAATATCTATATATTAAAAAAGCAAAACGATGTGTGTCTGGCTGTGATGCCTATAGACTCCAAAACTACTGAACCGATTGACCTGAAATTTTGGCAGTCGATTTGTTTCAGGCACGAGATGGTTATGAAAAAAATTTGCCACACCCCCTTTTACCGCCCCCAAATCAAAAAATTTTATATTTCACTCGGTTTGGGTCGTATAAGGCTAAAATTTTGTAATTTAGTATGTACGGTTACTGTCGACAACTGTATTAAAAATTGGTTTCCTCGCCCCCCTTTCACCGCCCACAAACCAAAGAAAACGTTTTATTTCAAATGTTTCGGTCGTATTAGACAAACATTTTTCAATTCAGATCATATTGTTACTCTCGGCAGCTATTCGACATTTTCGTATATGACAGTAAGGCGGTCTATGGCAGAACAACGTCTGCCGAGGAGAGTGAGTGTTCCTGTGAGGTTTGGTAACGTTTGGACGAGGGGGCGTGGTACCTCCCATGCAAACCAAATTTGCGCTATCGACCACAAACCAAATAAAGGATATATATCAGACGGTTTCGATCGTAAAAAATTAAGATTTAGTAATTTTGTTCAGATGGTTACTGTCAGTAACTGTACAAAAAATGTGCGTGGTCGCAATATATATACGCCCACTTTTTCGAAATCATGGCAATCCCAGAGTTCTACACATTTTTATAGTGAAACTTGCTGTGTAGGTGCTCCAAGAGGCAGTCACGATACATTAATGTTTTCAAGCCCACTTTTACCGCCCACAAATCAATATCTGTATATATAAAAATGAATCGTGATTTGTTCGGATGCTTAAAACTTGAAAACGACTGAACCAAATTGGATACTTCTTTCTACTGGTTTAGGAAAAATGTAATGCCACACCCCCTTTTGTCGCCCACAAATCAATAAAAATGCTGTATTTAAGACGGTTTTGGTCGTATTAAATTCAAATTTGGTAAATAAGTTTGTATGATAACTATCATTAACTTTGATAAAAATGGGCTTGGTCGCACTTCACCTACGCTTACTTTTAAGAAAATATCAAAATACTTCGAAACTATTGGTCCGATTGAGCTCAAATTTTGTAAGTACGCTTTGCTTTGAATACGAGATGGTTTAAGAGAAAATGCCACACCCCCTTTTACCTCCCACATATATATAAAAAATTGTTGTTATCGAAAAGCTTTAGAGTTATGGGTCGCACAGCTTAGAAATTCGGTATTCGACCACAATTTAGACGTACCGTTTCAGTGATGAAATTTTATGGTAGTGGACAAGGGGGAGGTGCACCTCCCATACAACCCAAATTTGTGATATCGAATAGCTTTGAAGTTATAGGAATTCAGCTTTGGAATTAAGTTTTTGACCTCAATTTACACATGCAGTTTCAATGGTTTTATTTTATGGGCGTTGGACAGGGAGGCGTGACAATCTCCCTTACAACCCAAATTTGCGATATAGAATTGCTTTGAAGTTATAGGTGGACAGCGTAAGAGTTCGGTATTCGACCTACATTTATGCATGCACTTTCATTTCTCTACATTTCATGAGCGTAGGGAAAAGGGGAGTGGCACTTCCCATACAACCCAACTTTGTGCTATCAAATAGCTTTGGAGTTATAGGTCGCACAACGCCGGAATTCAGTATTCGACCTCAATGTACACTTGAAGTTTCATTGATTCAATTTTATGTTCATTGGTAAGAGGGGCGTGGCACCTCCCATTTACCGTAAATTTGCGATATCGAATATCAGCGTCAAAATTCAGTATTCGGCCCCAATTTATACATGCAGTTTCATTAATTACATTTTATGAGCGTTGATCAAGGGGGAGTGGCATCTCCCATACAACGAAAATTTGTGATATCGACAAGGGGGAGTGAAACCTAATATTTAACCCAAATTAGAGATATCGAATAGCTGTGGGGATATAGGTCTCACAGCCTTGGAATTCAGTATTGGACCTCAATGTACACATGCAGTTTCATTGATTACATTTTATGAGCGTTTATCATGGGGGAGTGGCACCTTCCATGCAACGAAAATTTGTGATATCGAATAGCTTTGGAGTTCAAGGTCGCACAGCGTCGGAACTCAGTATTCGACCAAAATTTACGCTTGCAGATTTACTGATAAAATTTTTTAGAGTTTGTCGTGGGGGCGTGACACCTCCAATTTAACCCAAATTTGCGATATCGAATAGCCTTGGAGTTATAGGTAACTCAGCCTCGGAATTCAGTATTCGACCTCAATTTACACATGCAGTCTCATGGGTAAAATTTTATGGGCGTAAGGAAAAGGGCAGTGACACCTCCCATACAACCCAAATATGTGCTATCGAATAGTTTTGGAGATATATGTCGCACAGTTTTGGAATTCGGTATTCAACCTCCATGTACGCATGCAGTTTAATTGATTACATTCTATGAGCGGTGATCAAGAGGGCGTGGCACTTCCTATACAACCCAAATTTGTTATATCGATTAGTTTTGTGGATATAGGTCGCACAGTCTCGGAATTCAGTATTCTACCTCAATTTAAACATGCTGTTTAACTGATAACATTTTATGGGCATTTGACAAGGGAGAGTGGCAGCAACGCGCCGGGTTTCAGCTAGTACATATATATTTATGGATTTATTTTGTTTACGAGTTTACTGTTTTATAGGTCGTTCAACTCTAATTCAGTTTATGCCAAAAAAACCAATAAAAAGAGGGTTCAAAACTTGGATGTTATGTGATAGCAGCGGTTACGTTCAACGTTTTGAAATTTATACAGGCAAAAAAGGTGAACTAGTGGAACAAAGGCTTGGCGAACGTGTTGTTCTCGATCTACTATCAGATTTTGGTGGGAAAAATCATAAGGTATATTTTGATAATTTCTTCACTTCCTACCACTTCCAGGATGAGGTATCCTGGAATTGAAAAAAAAGTTAATAAATGGTTGCGGGACAGTGCGAAGTAATCGAAAATATCTCCCGACCTATATTAAGCCTGACAAGCAATTAAAAAGGGGAGAATATGACTGGTAAATAAGCGATACGGGTGTGCTCTTTATGAAATGGATTGACAAACGAGCGGTCACAGCTTTGTCCAGTTTCCATGATCCAAATGAACATGTCAAGGTAATGCAACGTCAACGTGATGGTGCAGTGGTGGAAATTAATAAACCAGGTATTATACATGATTATAATATGCATACGAACAACGTCGACAAGTTAGATCAACTAAAGAAATATTATGAGTTGAATAGAAAGAGCCGCAAATGGTGGCATCGAATTTTTTATCATTTTCTCGATGTGGCAGTCGTCAATGCTTATATAATTGTCAAAAGTGCTGGGTATAAGTTACCACTAAAACATTTTAAGCTGGATATAATTTCAAGTCTGTGTCACTCAGGTTCATGTTCATCCGTAACTTCTGCAAGGCCAAATAAAAAAAACACTATTCGACTAAAAAACAATAAACCTTTTGTAGATGCAAGCATACGAGCCTCGTCGTCCCACCAACCAGTAAGAACCACACTACGAAGTTGTGCGCACTGCAGCAAGACGGGACACCAGAGAAGAATTCAGTGGATGTGCTCTACTTGCCATGTTCCACTTTGTTTAAGTAAAACGAAATCCTTTTTTAATGAATTCCATAAATAAAGCTATCACATAAGCGCGGTGGTATAAAAATCATACCACATCCTTGCGTGAAATCCTGTAAGGAAATATTTTTTTTTACATTTTTTTCAATAAATTACTTCTATAAATAAAAGCAAATAAAAATTTTCTTTAATTTTTGACGATTTTATATAGTGCGCCGGAAAGAGTTAACGACACAAGTTGTGGTTTCGGTTAGCTACTAATCGGAAGAACAGCTGATAAGAGTAACAATTTTTTATTTATTTTACACAAAAATGGACAGAATTTCAAGGATTTAGTTTCTTTTTTATTTGAGTTTAAACCAAAATAGAGGAAGGACATATGCAAATAAACTTGATTATGTTGAAGAGTACGACGAGGACAAGTTCATCAGAAGATTCCGTTCGCCCAAAAGCAGTTATTTCTTTATTTTGGATAAAATAAAACATGAAATTAAAAGAAATACTGAAAGGTTTTTTAAAATGTATTTTGCTTTAAATCAATGTTAATAAAATTAATCCCTATACTATGAATCGTGATATGAGTTCTTCAGAAATGTTGCTTCTAGCATTGCGTTTTTATGCGTCAGGCAGCTTCGTTCATGTCGATCTTCTCCCACACTTTGTGTTTTTTTTCCCAGGCAACAGCATCTGTTTTTATTTTCTATTAATTGGGCATGCTTTTCTGATACTAAAAATGTTGTTCAAAATGGCGCTCAATGATACTCTCTCAAAGAAAAGATGCCTGGGTGATGTTGTAGATCTTGACTCTTCTATTTATCTTAAAAATAAAAACTAAGAATATTATTAATCACTATGGCTGGAACTAAAAAAATAATATTGAAAATTGACAGAATAATGCATTTTTATAAATAAAGTTATAAAAACAGCAGGTTATAAAAGGTCCAATTATAATAGACTTAATGTAAAGTAACGTAATGTTTTCATCGTGACGGGATGACGTATACGGGAAACGTAGCCAGGCAGTTGTTTTTCGTTAATAATTACACGTTTCCGTCCAAGTTCAATTAAAACTTCGTCATCAATAGCTGTTGATGTAAAGAACTATCACAATAATAACGAAAACTCACCAAAAAACGTGGTTTCAGCAATATAATATAGCGCAATAATTGAATCTAACCTCTATGTTCCTTTTTGACAAGACGTACACTCAGCCAAAAAGGTACATAAAATCATTGAATATATTCATTGTCCATAAGAATAAATCATTAATTTTGCGTCAAAGCACGCGTTCATTGGCTCGATGTATACCCGTTCATGCTTTTTAGGAATCGTACATTAAGCCCAAAAAGTTAATGTATGATTCATTGAGCCAATGAACATTGTTTTTATAGATAATGTACCATAAATTCATTAAAAAGAACAGATTCATAAAAATATTGAGATTAAAGTATGGTATTCGTACAAACAATGAACGAATTTTCTTTGTCTCAATGAAAATTACATTGTTTTGATGTTGTGATGTTCATCCAATTTTGCGATAACTCAAATGCAGAACACGTTTAAGATACGGAAGATTAAGTGATAAATGTGCTGTTAATACACACATTTTTGTGGAATTTATAAAGCTATGCTACTTTGTGACGTCACTTTGTATGGAAGATTGGTCGAGTTTTTATCAATTTTGCAAAATTCCACACTCAAAGTAAATTTTAATAATCTAAGCATATGTTCATAATTTTAATTTTTTAAATTAATTTTAATTAAAGACGTAACCGCTTTCATATACTTTCTTTGTTCAGGAAGTATTTCTGTCATTTTCAGATATTTTAAAGATTTGATATCCAAATACAAATACAAATGTGCAAATTCAAATACAAATTTGAAATGTATGGTGAATATTTTACAGCAAAGCTTATGTGGACAAAAATTTTTACAGCGATTTTAGAAATTTTATTGTTTGATAAAGAAGGCGTGGTTTTCATATGATTTTGCTTGTTCTCAAACTTGATCTTTTCTTTTTTAATGTAAGCAAATATACCAAATAGCTTTAAAATTGCGGTTGCAATCGTGTCGACAGACTGACCTAGCGAAATCGGCTCAGGACGTGATGCTGATCAAGAATATATATACTTTTCTGTACCTGTACCTACCACGCCTCCTTATCAGCGTTACAAACGGAGTGACAAAGTCAACGCAATAAGGTCTCTGCTCACTTACGGCACGTAACGAAACGACTGTAAAACGGCTACGAAAAGGTCGGATGACGTAAATAAACCTGCGTAACCTGTACGCTATCAAACTGCAAATGTCAGCTGTTTTGTGTTTCTAGTTATTCAAGCGGGTTTTTAGCAAATAAAAAGAAATGGACAAAGCCTTTTGAAAAGCATAAAGATATTTCCACTTTACTTTGACAATCTCCATTTTGTTTTGTCTATCATTGCCGTCAAAATAGTGTTTACGAACAATGTTACGAAAATTCTTAGAGCATGTGAAAAAAAGTTCCGAGCATTACGATACACGGTTTACGAAAACTTACGAAATGACATGAATCGCACTAATATGTTTGTATAATGTTTTTTGAGAATATTATTTAAGATGTCTGTTTGTTTGTAAAATTAATTTTGGAAACTATGCTGAATGCTATGAGAATATAACATTTTCATCACCTTAAGACAGATTTTAAGAATTTTAAATTAATTTTATAATTTTAAAAATTGGGGATAATGGATTTTAATGCAATTTAATCAAAGAAAACAAGGAAATAAAACGACTCTTAAAACGGAACTATGCTGCAACGGATAAAATTGTAAATATAAAATACAATCTACCGTACATAAGTAATTTTTAACGTTCGGTGAAAACTATTTCTAACACTTATATCTTTGGTGGATCTATGAATAAATTATATTTTAAAAATCATATGTTCAATGATTTTCTTATATTATATGCAAAACATAGAATTTTTGACAGCAGTTATCTTAAAGCAGTTTAATACAATTTTATTTGGTGGGGTTAAAACACTTTTTATCAAGTACCAAAATTTTGTCATGGCGGTTTTGGGTATTTTTTTATCCTAAAACCAGGGTCCGATATGTTGGCAGCTCTGGAATTCCAACATTTTTCTTATATAATAAGAAATATTTCTTAAATAACTGAAGTCCTTTTAAATGATAAATATAATTGTACCGAATTCTTATGATTTTTTTTTTGAGATCGAAGTGCTAAAAACAGGCATTTAAAGGATTTTTGAAAAAAGGGCAAGTTTTAACAGCTATAACTTTTTATCCGAATTTTGGTTTTTATAATTTTTTGTAAAAATTGCTAAAGATTATTTAAAAAAAAAAACTTAGTTTATTAAAAACTATTTTTATTCTTATTTTTCACCGATATTTCGACTTCAGAGTATTCCGAAGGAAGTTGAAGTATGGGTGAAAAATAAACATAGTTTTTAATAAACTAAGTTTTTTTTTATATATTTTTAATAATTGGACCTGTTGCCTGAATATATTAAATAAAGCCACAAGCAAATTCAGAAGTCGGTCGATTAACAACTCAACAATTATAGCTAAAGATTTTTATAAAAATAGTAAAGTTACCCAAGATGTCGTTTTTAAAGTTTGCATTTTTGGATTTTTTTCGTAAAATACCCAAACTTAAAATTAACAAAATTTTAAATTTTTAATAAAATATTTCATAACGACCAAGTTACTTAACATAATCGCATAATTTTTTTGTATTTGTATTAAGCGTTGCCTCAGGAAATATTCAACTTTTCATTTTAATTTTTTTTGAGATCTGAATTTTTACGATTTTCTTTTAATACAACAAGAAAATGAATTTTTTTTTTAAAAAAGTAAAATATCACAACTCTGGTACTTTTTTATTCAATTTTAATGTTTGAACGCTCATTTTGTGAAAAAAAATAAATAAAAAACGAAGTGCGTACCAGTTTTTTACAAAATTGAGTTTTATGAGCAAAGAATGGAGAAAAATGTATAACGTCAATAAATTTTTGCATTGTTTCCATATAAAATAGAAAACGAAATACGTGTAACTAATACACACTCGCATTATTATTATTTATGTGGATGATACAGAAAAATTTAAAACCATAATTTAAGTAGTCATGAAATAAAATAAATGATTTACTACGTTATTAGTTTTGTTTTAATTAATTTAATTGAAAATGCTTATTTTTCGAGTTATTATCGCTAAAGTATTCTCCATAGTAATGCTCAAATCAAGTTGATGACGTCGCTTTGTTTGGTGGGATTTAATTAAATTTTTTTTTAAATGTTGCTGTTTTTTAAGTTTTAAAAGCTTAGCACACTTTATTTTTAGTAAATTTTTGTAAAAAAATTACAAATCAATATATTAAGTTTTGAGGACTTTGTTCGTTTTTTTTTGTGATGACTTTTTGTATCAAAAGTTGCTGTGATTTCCATTCGATTTCTACAAACTGGATTTCTTATTTCAGATAAAAATTAAAGCGTTATATTTCAAGTTATATATTAACTTTGAGAAGTTTTTACCGTTTTTATGATATGTCTTCTCATTTGATATTACCTTTTTTTAAACTTGACCTTTATTATTTAGATTCATATACATATAAAATGATATCAATATAAGTAATTTAAAGTAACAGGTTTTAATATAAAGTTGCTGGGCCTTGGCCGTAGCTGTGGCCGTAAGCAACTTTTAGCGTAAAGTTACTTACGGCCAAAGCCCAGCAAATTTATATTAATTTATAGAAAGCAGAATAATTATCAACGTAACAGGTTTTATTAATCATTAAAAATAGTTTCGTTGAAGTATGTTTAAGTTTTTACTTTAATTTTTTTCCAATGCAATTCAAACGTGTCAATTTCTCAAAATATTAAGAAAATGTCAATTAATACACTCAGAAAAAAATTCAACTTTTAAATCAAAAAACACAAGTTTTTGTTTTAAAAATCTGAAATTTATTTAGTTTTAAGGAAAGTTATTTTTGAAACAAAAGTACTTGCATTTGTTTAAAAAAATGGAAACTTTTGATATAAAAGTAAAAATTTCTTTGTTTTATTTTATACTAGCATGCCATTGTTGTCCGCTGCTTCGCCACGGACGTTTTTTTAACAATCTCCTTAAGGCTTTAAAAACGGAACAGTTTTTTCACCCATGTGCTAATTTTTATTTTCACATATGTGCGCTGGGCACCCCATACCCTCCAGTACTGGGAATTACTCATGACTTTCAACGTTCATGATTTCATGCATGAATTGTAACTAGTGAATATTAGTTCCCGAGGTAATGCAGCAGGTAATGCAAAATCATTCTTTTCATTTCTTTTTCTTCCACATAAAATCGCAAAAAACAATATGTTGAAAAAAGAAGAGGTACAGTGTGTACAACTTGCTAGCAACAATGGTATTACTATTGTGTTTATTTGCATGGCGGTCATTAATCAGATTGTTTTACTGTAAACGAAAAGGAATCTGCAAGACACGCGACAAAAGTTTACCGTTTTAATTCTGTTTGTTGTGGTTTTGTAGCTAATTTCAAATTTATGAACTTTGGCTAAGCGTATTCACTTCAGTATTGTTTCGCAAGTGTAAAAGGTGAATCCTTCAATTTTGTGACTAAAATGATTTGTTTCAAGTTTTTGTGACTAAAATGATTTGTAAAAGACGCTTAAAACGCCTTCAGTATTCAGAGAGGGAAAAATATTAAAAAAGATTTAAGCTTTTAGAAAATAATGAGACTGATACAATAGTGCAAAGTGAAAAAAACGTACTGGATAATGATACGACAAAAGAAAATGTGGACGTTAATTATTTAAGTGATTTTGATGAATATAACACAAATTTTGAGACGATTAGCAATGTGGATAGGTTAAACAATAAATTAGTTAAGCGGTACCAAAAATATAAGCCCACTCGAGCTTGCGCAGCTGCATTAGCAAAGATTTTAAATGAAGAAGATTTAAGTGTAAAAGCATTTTATAAATTTAGTTCTCCTATTAATCCAGATATATTAAAATTAGCTGGTGGATCATATTTGCATGTTGGATTATTGCAACAGTTAAATAAAATGTCTGATGTGTTAAAAGATTTACCTTGTTTGTATATTGATATTAACATCGATGGCCTGCCCTTGCATAAAAGCTCCAGAGCTCAATTATGACCAATTTTAGTAAGAATTAATAATGTAGAAAATTCTGTCGTTTTTCCTGTTGGAATATTTCTTGGAAACAATAAGCCAAATGATTGCGATGAGTTTTTAAGTGCTTTTTGCAATGAGTTAAAGCATCTTATGATAAATGGCTTAAAAATAAAAAACAACAACATTAATGTTTACCTTCGTGCAATTGTTTGTGACGCTCCAGCAAGAGCTTTTATTAGTGGTACACCTGGGCACTCATCTCGACATGGATGTTCAAAGTGCACCCAAGTCGGAAAACAAATTGATGGAACTTTAACGTATAGTACCAATTCAGGTGTGTTAATAACCAATGAAGACTTTTCAAAAAGGAAATATGCAAGCCATCACACAAAGCAGTAATTAAATAAAAAGTCAGTTTTTGAAAAACTAGGTATATCGATGGTAACTCAAATTCCTTTGGACTGTATGCACCTCGTTGAATTAGGAGTGATGCGCAAATTTTTAGTTAGATTAATTAATAATAAACTTTCTGTGAAGTTATCAAAAAACAATAAACAAATGGTGTCTGAAAAATCAGTGTTAATGCGACGTCATATTCCTAAAGAGTTCGCCCGCAAGCCACGGTCTTTCGATGAACTGGCAAATTGGAAATCCACCGAATTAAGGCAATTTGTCTTGTATACTGGTATCATTTCCCTTAAAAATGAAATACATGAGGATCAGTATTATGAGTTTCTTCTTTTGCATTGTGCATATAGATTACTTTGTTCTCCGAAACTGCGCGATTCAAACTTGCAAACTGCACAAAATATGTTAAATCTTTTTGTGGAAAATTTTCATGTTGTGTTTGGAATCAATGGTGTTTCATATAATGTTCACAGCTTACTGCATGTAAAAGATACAGTAGAACTTGTTGGCGACCCGATAGCAGGCTACTGTTATGCTTTTGAAAATTATTTGCAAACTCTCAAGCGCTCGGTTCGAAAACCAACTAAAATTCTTGAACAAATCTTTAGAAAAATTGTTGAAGATAGTCCCGAAGTTGCTTCAATTCAAGATGAACCTAAATTGTTAGGTACAAAATATGTTTTTAAAGATTTTATTCTAAGCGTAAGAAGTCCAGATAATTACTGTTATGTTAGGGGCAACATTCTTATAATTGTTCAATCATTTGGCAAAGAAGGTACTATAATAGGTAAAAAATTTAAAAACATTCGCAGTTTTTATGAAGAACCAATATACTCAAAAACAATAGGAATTTATTTGGCAGATTTAGAAGCTAGTGACACTGAAGAATATTTTACAATCTTTGAAATTGACTGTACGGCTATAGGAATACCCTATGAAAATAATATAAACTTATTGCCACTGTTACATTATTAGCTACAGCCGAATTAAGACAATGTGAACACATTTTCCACATTTTTTTCATTTATGATTGTTCGCATTTCGAGATTGAATTTTTTTTTAAACTGCATTTTTTTCTTAACATTTTTTTTTAATAAGTTTTTTTTTTGTACTTTTTTGCGCCTATTATTTGAAATGTCAGTTAATATTTTGTTAATCATTTGTTCACTTTTTGGAGAAGCCGTGTAAAAACAAAAGTGTACTATTAAGGAGGTTCGTTATATCCAGATTTGACTGTATATGATTTTTTTTAATTACACTTTTTTTAAATAAAAAAAAAATTAATACATTAGAAATAATAAATTAAAAAAAAAAACTTTATTCTGACAGGCATCACGAGCACATACAAATAAGAAAAAAATAAAAAAATTAAATATATAATATACAAAAAATGTCAGCGAATAACAACGCAAAAAAAATGAAACGTGTGGACTTTAGTATTGAAGGTATGAGGATTAAACCATTCCCTATTTTGACTTTTTCGAAAAGTTCCTGGGACACGTTTTTTTCAAAAATTCATACAATCAAAAAATTGTTCCTCATGTTCTTCTATAACGGGGATGACAATTTCACTTTGAAGAAATTTATAAAAAAATGTATAAACAAAATGCTATAATTTCTTAAAGTAAATAATGGAACATTTTATAAGCTATTAAACAAAAATATATTGGTAAAAATTATTTCAGTAGATTCTTTGTTATATGTAAAATAATGAAATATAAATTTCTTGTTTTTTCAAAATTATTCATTTTTAGCATAAAAATCCTTTAAACTTTTTGCGCGACAATTTACTAGTTAGATAGTAAATATTATTAATTATATACCACAATTCATGTTTTTAAGAGTAGAATGAGAAATCAACGAGTCCCGAGAACTTTTCGAAAAACTTTGGAAAAGTGGGACGGTCTAATGAGGATATTTTAAAACAAAATTATATTCAATTAAAAACGGACTTGCTATTTCAGACCATGGAAAGCATGCATGCAATTGCGAAGAATATAAAAAAAGCACGGAAAAAATGTTTGAAGAACTAAAAGGTATCTATATATACATGCAAACAGTTAAGGCACATTTGACCTAATTTAAGAGTTTTTTTAGTAAGGATTGTGAAAAAACGGTTAAAGATATTTGAGTAAATATTTTTTTATTGTCTTACGTAAGTATTAAAATTAGCAAAAAAATAACACGCGTAACACGAATGTAAATAAAGCATTAAAAAAATAGAAAAAAACGGTGTGCAGGATATCTCGAGTTTGGTTTATCTGAAACAAAAAAAAGAAAGAACTTGGCAAGAGTTTAAGTCTAATGTGAGGAGTTGACTAAAAGTTTTTTCAAAAAAATTAATTAGAAACAAAATGTCGTCTACGCAAAGGTAAAATAAAAAGACCTAATATTTTAGGAGAAAAGTAGATGTACAAATTTATTGAAGACTTTGAAAAAAAAATCGAAGTCAACCCCTCAAAAATATATTTTTTTTAATTACTCAACAATTTTGACGTAAAGAGGTACAAGAGTTAATGCGCAATCTTGCACACCAATTTTTAAAATCCTATTTAAAGAAAAACGCGTGACGCCGACGTGACGTCACGAAAATTTTTTTTGTTAATTTTAATACTGATGTAAAACAATAAAAAATATTTACTTAAATATCTCTAACCGTTTTTTTAATCCTTATTTTAAAAACTCTTAAAATTTCGACAGTATAAGGTAAAATATCCCTTAAGACTATTTTAATATTTTTGACGTGATGACTCAAGTTTATATTAATAAATAACTGAATAAACTTTGTTCCTTTTTAGATACAATTAAACAAGAGAACAAAGTTTTAAAAGGTAATATATTTATAGCAGCTTTGGCAATATTTGAATCTACACACTATTTCATTTTAATTTTTCTATTTTGTTTTATAGATCTACTTAAAATTGCCATTAAAGCAATTTCTGACATAAAAGTGGTTGTGCATCAGCTGCATCGTGCGATTGCAGAAGACCAAACTATAAATATGCAATTCCCCTTGGAAAGTAGAGAGCAAATTAAAAATCTAAACGCAGAGATCACCGGACAACCGCGCGATCTATGTTAGTTGCGAAGCGCATCTCAATTAAAACATCTTAATTTAAATATCTTACCAATTTCGTTCATTAACAGATTAAAACCATGAAGGCATTACTTAAACCAGCAGGTGTTCAAAAAAATTTAAAATACATTTTGACGGACAATGTGGTACAAGAGTACAATGTGGATGGTGTCCATGGAAAAAAGGCTTTAAAAGCTTAAGAAAGTTTTTATAGCGCGTTGATAAGTAACTTAACGCTATACTTTGTAAAGTACACCTTTTTATCATGAATCTCGTTTTCTTTGCAGCATCGATTCCAGAAAATGATTCCGGCCCGGTTGAAATTCAACTGCGTAAAGCAATTCAGCTGCAGAAAAATCGTTTCATAAAAGCCAAATGTATAAATAATAAATAATTTTTTTTTAAATTATTTAAAATAAATAACTATAAAATTTAACTCTTTTGTCTGTAAATTGTTTACTGAACCATGAAGTAGGTAGTGAGTGATAGCTAGTGATAAGGTTGTGAGCAGTAACTTTTGAAATAAGTAGTGAGTTGTAATCTTAAGTGTAACTCATGCAGAGAGTAAGGTAATGCAGAGAGTAAGGTAATGCAGAGAGTAAGGTAATCATTACCGGCAATGACATCTCCCTGTTTAATTCATGAGTGAAATGTATTGCCGGTAATCTAGCGGGTGACCAGTGGTGATTACCGACAGCTGGAGAACTCACTCATTCGTCACTGGTGAGCCGTACTAGAGGGTAGTGAGTGGTAGCTAGTGATAACGTTGTGAGCAGTAACTTATGAAATAACTAGTGAGTGAAAGCTAGTGATAATGTTGTGAGCAGTAACTTGTGAAATCTTAAGTGTAACTCATGAAAAAGCTAGTGAATGGTAATGCAGAGAGTAAGGTAATCATTACCGGCAATGACATCTCCATGTTAAATTCATGAGTGAAATGTATAGCCAGTAATCTGGCGGGTAACCAGTGGTGATTATCGACAGCTAGTGATTCACTCATTCGTCACTGGTGAGCAGTGTGGCCACGAGCTTAAAATAAAAAGAAAGCTAGACTGACCAAAAAAAAAAGTCAAAACAAGCTAAATGGTTTGAAAAAAAAGCTCAAATAACAACCAGATATTTTTCATATTATTTAAAAATTTTTTGTTTAATTTTTAACATAACATTTATTTTTAATATATGACTAGACCGTACCATAAAAAATTTCGTCGTATACCATATAACTCAAAGCGTTTTTGCAAAATTCCGCAAAAATTTTTTTTACCAAACGTTTCGTCATATCTTCGACATTAACAATCCGGTTTTAATGTATGGTATATCGATGTTTTTGTCTTGAGAACACTATTTTTTTGCTCCAAAGGTCATTGACCTCAAGTACCCAGTTCTAGTACTTACCCACTAAATCCTAGTTTTTAACATCCTAATGTACCACTAATGTCAGACAATTAATGCTCGCCAAAAATAATTAACTTTTTCCTAAGGAAGTATTTCGATTATTGCAGTAGACCTATTTAAAAATTATTTTAAATTTATTTTGCCGAACGTAGTCAAATCTTTTCGTTAATCGTTATAGCTTCGGTATTTAGAGTTCGATCTTAAAGTATGATGCATATATCGATGTTTGTGTCTTGAGGACACCAATTTTTAGCTTTAAAAGTCATTGACGTCAAGTGCACCGTTCTAGTACTCACCTAACAGAGCTAAACTTCTAATACATGAATTTTTAAAAAAAGTAAATCATATTAAACGTTTTTTAACCGTTGCCCAGCATTTTAAAGGCCCTGCTGTCCCTAGCCCTTTAAAATTAGCTTTACTTAATTTAAATTTATGAAGTGCTTTTAAAATGATATGTACAATGCCCTCCGTAGTATGATCTTCTTATTCTACCAATATCCAAAAATTTGATATAATATGCTGTAGGCTTTTACTATAGTATCTTTTTTTTCAGAAATGTCTACAGAGAAAAGAACCGGTTCTGAACCTATCACTGGTTCAGAATACTGTTCCGTCCCAAGGGATAGGGCCCTGTCCCAATTCTGTCACCAACATATGAAACCGACAGGTCACTTTTACATGGCGCTGTCATTGACAGGGGTCTATTGCTGCCTGTTGCATCACCTTGGACCGGTCCAGAAGAGGACATTAGTGACCTGTTTTGAAGAAAAAGGAACCGGTTCAGAACCTGCCACGAGATAGGTTCCCAACTGATAGGGACCCGTTCCAATTCTGCCACCAACATACGAAACAGACCGGTCACTTTTAAATGGCGTTGTTATTAACAGGGGTAAATTACCACCTGCTACATCACCTAAGACTTGTTATACAGAAAATAAAATCTGTCCCATAATAGGCACAAACAACTTTTCCGTGACGAATTATATCAGACCTGTCCTGTGATAGCTGTCCATTGGAGGTGTCACGGGACCAGTCATTTAAGGGCAATTTACTCTGCTTTTTCCGTAGGGTTATTATGCAGCAAATACTATTTCGAGTATCGGAAATCCATTTAGTAGTAAAATACGGCTACAGAATATTTTTATAAGTACCCTGTAGTTTGGCTGGTTGCAGCATATCCCTTTGGATATGCCATTTACCGGTATGGTCATTGGGGACAGAAAAGTTGTAAAGCACATAAGGTAATAAAAGTTGGATCCGTTTGCCTCTGTCAATGACATCGATGTGTTAAAAGGACGTAAAAAATACGAGGCGAAGGGCATGGCCCTACCACGGAGGGAATGTGAATTCTCATACATGTAGAATGGTCGACAGAACTACAGGGTCAAGCTACGTTTTTGATAGTTCACCAAAAAAGACAAAAAAAGCTGTAGTCACAGGGCAAAAAAGCTACAATAGAGCCATGAAGCTAAATCCTAAATTTACAGGCTAATTCGCTAAAAAACAGGCTAAATCTAGCCTGAAAAAGGCTAAAATGGTCACACTGCTGGTGAGCCGTATTAGAGGGTAGCTACATGAATGCTCTCTGAGCGTAACTTTTCACATGTACACACAGCTCACAATAGAAGAGAATATAATTCAGTCGTTCGCTGACAGTGCTGTGAAGACCTAAAATATGTCGCAAATTTAATGTACACTCTTAAAAAATCAACCTTTTGATATGTAGATTTATAATACTAATGCATATATTTTTTATTTCGTAGAATTGCATACTATTCGTATATATTAAGGTTTAATATAATTCAAGCATATTATCTATTAAGATTCTTTGCATCATTTATAAGTATTATTTAATTTTTTGATACTTAATTGCTGGAGATTTTGATTATAATTTAAATTATTCGTATGAATTTAGATTTTATAATATTAAAATAAAAACAAAACAACAAAAAAAAATATCAAAATATTTGACTCTGAATTGGTATGTGATCTCTTTTCCGCAGAGAATCTTTCTGATGAAGCAGAATGTTTAATTTGCCACTGCAAGCAAACTAATATAATTTATTTACTTAGAAAAAATGCTGAAGCTTTGATTCACATACAAGAAATAATGAACAATACTGATGACTAAAAATAAAAACATAAAATAAAAAATAAACACAAATAACAGTATGTGTGGGGTATAAACATACTTGCATACCGATATAATTGTGACAACTATTTCGCTCAGTGTGCGCTATTTGAGAGCGCAGTAATCCTAACAAGACAAACTAAAATTTGATTGTGTAAGAATGCCCAGCCCAGATTTACTGTCCGACCAGAATCATGTCGTTGTCGTGTCGGTGAGAGAGAATCGGTAAGAGTTGGCCCAGAATTGTAGCATTGGTTTTGCCGTTTTACCAAGTAGGAACACTGTTTACTCGCTACATTGGTTGACAGATTCTTCAAATTTTGTTAAAATATGGCAACATTTTTAGAAAGAAGCTGAGAGAGCAATCAAATAAACGACAAAGTCAAAATAAAAATAGAAACATTTCTATCTTGACGTTTCTGTTGTCGTATTCTGCCGCAATTTTCTCCCATAAGTTTTGCATTGTCTCTGTCAGCGCTCTGCCTGCCGACACGACATCCACATGATTCTGGTCAGACAGTTAGATGTATCTCACTTTTCGCCTTTCTTGAGGATCATCAGTTTTTTTTTTTTGCTGCGCTATGCTAGCTGAAAGAGAAAAATAGAAGGCAACATGCCCAATAAGTATGTTCATGCATACAGCATTAATGATGTACGCACATGATAGAAGAATACAGGTAGATGCACCAGATGAGAGCATACTGCCGGAAATGTCAAAACGAAGCAAAACTTTTTATTTCTTTTCTTTTGTTTCTACTTCTTTCTTTTGTTACCTCTATCCTTATACCATGTGTACGCATACGTTTGATGTTTTGTATGCATGCCAACATAAATGCAAGCTCATTTTCATTTTACATGGCGCTGTCATACAAGAGCATGTGTACTATGTATCCGCATAATCACTAATGCTCTATGCATGGGGAATTAGTAGTACTCTATGCAAACATTGCCATTAATACTGCATGCATACATTGCCGTTAATACTGTATGCATACATTGCCATTAATATTGTAATAAAAAAATGGCTGTTGTTATTAATTAATCTTATTTATTTTTGTTTTTAATTGTATTTTGCTGTTATAGTAATATATATTTTGGTAATATAGTATGTACAACTGCACATCATTAAAGTTTTAACGAACAATGGTAGTTCATATTTTTTAAGCAAGACCATTATGCATGCAGGGTTTATGCCTTAGTTCCAATACAGCATGCATATTTTAGTATGCACGCTACTGTGTATAAACAACACGCATACTGCTTGCATAAAATTACGACAAACAAGCATTTCAGTGATTTTGGATAGTTTTTGGTTTTTTATACGACAATGCATAACTTGTCCATACATCTGCTTGCATACAGTAAGATGTTTCGTGTACGCATGCTGCTCTGGACATACTGGGTGTAGTTTATTGAAAGTCTCGCAACACAAACGCGTCAAAAGACAACGAATAGGCAATTCGTGGCAGCTAGGATAATTTCATAAAAAACTCAATACCTTAATTATATATATTTCGTATTAAAATTTCGAAAAAATACCCCTAAATAAATTGAATAAATTATTACTTCAATTTTAAATAATAGTATATAGTAAAGAAAGATAAATCTGTAGCACAAATATATATTAAAAATGAATAAAATTTACTCAATATTAAAGAAAATTTTGCTTGTTTTAGCGCCTCGGAAGTTTTTCTAAAGGTAAATTTTGCTTTGAAAGAAATACTTTTCCTTGAAAGAAATAATTAAAACTCTGTTTGGAAACTTATTTTTTTCTGTCAAAGAAATATTTCCATTTGAAAAAAACACAAAAAATTACTTGGAGCTAAAACATGTAAAATTTTCTTAATAATTGAGTAAATTTTTTTTTCCATTTTTGTATGCTTTTTTCTCAGTGTATATAAAAATTATTCATTAAGTTTAACTTTTAAAGTTTTTCAATACGAAACTAATTATAAAAATAAAGTGGGTGACCAAATTAATAAAAAAGTATACATTAAGTGTTCATTCAACCCAACTCATTTCTTATAGTCCGAGAGGCAGCGTTCCAAATGGAAAAGCATTTCTGAAACTATGAATTGTTGTTTAAATGATTCTTTTTAATCACTCGTTCAATGATCTGAGCATCAGCTGAATCGAGATTTATGAACCTGGCCGTGAAAAAATGTTAACCATGTAGAAAAATAATTAAAACAAAAGAATATCTGAAGACTTGAAAATTCGTTTTCAAAAATAACAGTCAGCTGCATAGAAAATTCGGTAATAATCGTCAGCTACCCTTATGAACCGGTTAAAAAGTGAAGGTAAAAAGTATTTCTGAAGTCACGAAACTTATATAGCGTATTTATAACACCTTCAAAAGGATAAAGAAAATAATCAGCTGTATTTCTAATTATGGTAAGGCCGTCAGCTGGGGGGTTAAAGGTGTCGAGTGCACATAAGATCTCAGCTTCAAGTAGTTAATTTAACTATCTAACGAGTATCCTTCAACTAGTATATCTTCAGCTTACTATTGATTTCATTAGTAATAGTATACAAACTGTTATATTCAATACAGATTGGCAACGTTCTTCACCCGCCTCTCACACAATATTCAATAAAGTTTATTAATTAAAAATATTTTTATATTAGTACATGTAAATCTTAACAATGAGAGAAAATAACAGCGACAATTATTGACTGTTATCAGAATAGTTCGATGAGTTAGTTACTCGACACAAAGTCAGAGAAATCGAGATCAGATATGAAAATAATTTTGTTATCATTCGTGTCATGATCTTCATTTAAAATTAATTCATTGTTTTCATTACCATTATTCTGTTTTTTTTTTCAGTATTTTTCTTAGAGAAGATATAAAAGGATCTGATGAAATCAGTAACCCACGGAATAGATTTATATTGCATAGTTCTCAAATGTTTTTACGGTTATGACTTAAGCTAATTTTTTAAGATATTTATGACTAGGTTTTAAAGCAATGCAACTATTATTTTTACTTATACATGTCTACAATCTTCACTACAGTTCTTTCCCACGGGGATCTGAATGGTTGAAAATGACAGCGTAAAATTAGAGAGAGTAAATTGCAACCAAACTTAATAAATCTAGTGAATGTTGTAGTCAAAACCCTAGCAAACAATTTAAGACGAACTACGATGAAATCAGGTGCACTTAACTCGAGAAATTTGCGTCCTGGCTGAAGACCATTTTTTTCGACACCACCTAGCAAGAAGAAAATGCATAAATATTTAAAAAAATTTAAAGTTTTAGGATATCGTTTTTTGTATTATTTAAGTAAAAAAATTTCTAAGTATCTAGGCATTATTGCCTTTGCACAATAAAGCCTTACACACTGTCTCCACTTACAATATTTGATTGCATGCGAACTGTCAAATTGAATTTCATGATATTCAGATTTCATGCTATAATATTAAGGTGGGCACTTCATCTCATGAAATTTCATTTTAAAATTGTTTGTAAAAGTTTATTAAAGTAATCATTTCTTCTATCCGCCATTCCATTTTATGTTTTTTCACTCTTTTAATGCTTTTGCATTATTTTTTGCTTGAAAAGTTCTTAAAAATGCACACACTTACATATTTTACTGAAAAGTGACAGCTCATCTCATGAAATATATCTCAATAAATATTTCAAGAGATAAGTTTCATGATATAAAAAATTTCATGATATGAGTGGTCTACACTTTTAATATATATCATGAAATTCAATTTGACAGTTCGCATGCAATCAAATATTGTAAGTGGAGACACTGTGTTAAATTAAAGCCTTTTTTTTCTTTCAAATGTGGAATGTGTTTTTTGGCATGCAATTGGTGCTCATTTTCGTCAAAACATGCTTTAAAAAACCGGCATTAAAAACCTTATTGTAGTGTAGTCTGATACCAAATTGTGCGATTGTGTTAAGAAAGGCATGTGTTAAGACATACTTAAAACTAAAAAAAAAAATGTTTTTATTCTGTAATTGTATATAGAAATTTAAGTGTTTTTTTTTTATTTCCAAGACCTTTTTTGTGGTATACGAAATTTTTTATTTATATTTTTAAAGTTGTGTTTTTTAGCAGTAAATTGTAAAATATTTTTTTGCTAAAGTTTCGTATATGAATATTACTAAAATTTTTCGGATTTTGGAAAACATTCAGTACAAAACTATAAAAAGTGAAATTTCGTAAAATTTTCAAGGCAGCATATAAAGACTACAACTTCCACAAATGGAAAGATATCAAAAACTCCTTTAAGAATTAGATAATTAAGACTCCTAACTATAGTCTTGACATAGCACCATCAGATTATCATTTGTTTCGCTCCCTTCAAAACCATTTGAATGGTAAAACTTTTGACTCCGATCAAGCTGCTAAAATGTTAAAAATGAGAAAAAATTAAAAAATTGAGGACTAAATATATTTAATAAAGTTTGGAACTTTTATATATAACAGTTCTTATAATATTATTTATGAAAGGTAAGACGCTGTGGAAACTGGAATAGTTTGTTCGATAATTAAAGTAGTTTTTTTCCTAATTTTCGAAGCTTTGGTTTTTAGAAGCGAAGAATTGGTGAAACTCATTTTTAACAGCTTGATCGGAATCAAAAGTTTTACCATTCAAATGGCTTTGAAGGGAGCGAAACAAATGGTAACCTAATGGTGCTAAGTCAGGACTATAGGGTGGATGTGGCATCAGTTCCCAATTGAGCTCTGTCAATTTTGGATGGGTTATCAAAGAGCTGTTCAGTAAGGCAGTCCTCGTTATAAACATCACATAATTTCTTCCAAGCTTGCACCGTATTTTTGCCCTTTCTTAAGTAAAACAATAAAATATGTCGATAATGCTCTCTTTGATTTGCCATAAACTTCATTTTTAACCAACTTGTTTTTACGAATGACGCTCAGTTTTTGAAAGAAAATAGTCTAAAGTCTAACCTTTAAAATAGTATATAATAATGTAAGCCAAGCAATCACTATTACATGAAATATACAGTTCACGCCATCTATAAGAAAAAAACGACATAAGTTGTCGAAACACCAATATTTTTAATTATATTATTGATTTGTTAACAAGAAACTATGTTCTTTATTTTTAAATACATTGATGATGACTACGATTGACATTTTAGAAGACATACACAAAGGAATGATCGAACGCATTCAGACCAAGTCCGACACTGTATATATTTTTTAGTCTAATAAAAAAATACTTGTTTAAAAAGACACACACTTTTACAAAAAGTTTAAAGTAACAAAATATGGATTAAATAAATTTAATAAAGTTGAAATTTTTAAATATAACAATTTGTATACTATTACTAATGAAATCAATAGTAAGCTGAAGATATACTAGTTGAAGGATGGTCGTTAGCTAGTTAAATTAACTACTTGAAGCTGAGATCTTATGCGCACTCGACACCTTTAACCCCCCAGCTGACGGCCTTACCAGCATAAGAAGTACAGCTGATTATTTACTTTATCCTTTTGAAGGTGTTATAAATACGCTATATAAGTTTCGTGACTTCAGAAATACTTTTTACCTTAACTTTTTTTTACCGGTTCATAAGGGTAGCTGACGATTATTACTGAATTTTCTATGCAGCTGACTGTTATTTTTTTCAAACATAACTATATTAACAGTAACTCCACGAATTTTCAAGACTTCAGATATTCTTTTGTTTTAATTATTTTCTTACATTGTTAACATTTTTTCACGGCCAGCTCCAGTAAAACGCTAGCAGCTGATTCTTGTTTTGGTTATTTATAATACTTATACAAACAGTTTATATAAAAATTATTGTATCCGAAAACCTTGAAAAAGTTGCAAAGCTGCCTCTCGGACTATTAAGGTATGTTGGAAAAAACAAAAAGTCTCAACTTAAATAATTTATTCTGATAAAAATATAAAACAAAGGAATTTTATGTCTTATTACTCAATTTAAAACATTTATTGTGGATAGACTATAATGCAAAGAGATTTAATTTTTTACGTATGTAATAAAAAAAATATTTCAAGATATTTTAATGATATACTTAACTAGTAAGCCAGTGTGGCGTTAAAACGCCAAAATCAAACATACCTAGATTTTATTTTAAGCTATTGAATAGATTTTGAACTGATCAAAATTGAAACAAAATTAATTTTGGCCTTTTTGCAATATACGCGGTATTGCACGCGCAACGACGATATAAAGTTAGCATATTTAATTGATACCCAAATTTCTTTTGAATATACAGGAGTAAGAATATTGCTTGATTTACATTTGAAAAATGCTTGAATAAAAATGCTGCAAACCAGTTTCCGATTTCTTATTAAATTTATGTTTAAATTTTTAAAAATGAAAAAACTTTCCGACCAAGAGTATAGAAATCTTTTTTCAACTGTAAGAAATAATTCCAGTATCACTTTGATATTAAATTTATCAATTCATAGTTTTAGCTGTGAAAGTATAAAATATTCTTCGTCAGTTTAACAGTTTCATAGCTACAAGCCGATAGGTGGCGCTAAATACCTCAAATATTTTTAGGCATATGCTGAAATTAAGAAGAGAAAAAGCAACATAACATAACTCGCTATAACTGAAAAAATATAAATTTTTAAGGAATAAAAAGTCCAGTTTGCACATCTATAGGTGCCTACCAAACCATACGAAATTTATTAAGATTTGACTTGCACATAAAAAGCCTTACTCCGTACAAAATTTGCGTTTGCGTAGTATATATAAGATAGTTCTAGTAAAGATTGTAGTGACAAGTACCCTTATGACCCTGAAAAAAACGACTATTTTTTTCAGCGCTACTTTGCAAGAAAAATATGATTTTAAAAACAAAATATTATTCAACATTGTTTTTTGTATTATTTAAATTAAACAAAATTAATGTATTATAGTTTATTCACAATAAATGTTTTAAATTGAGTAACATTTTTTTTCAAACGTGCAATGTAACCTTAAGAAAACTAAGCTATTCTTGCTTATTAATATGATACTGCAGGTATTAAATTAAATTTTAGAAGTGGCAATACTGATCTTTCGCATCATTTCTAAAAAACATAAACATCTAAATATATATACGCGTATAAAAGACGTGTGCTATTAAGAGTTTAATAAATAAGTACTAAATAAATCTTTCCAACAAAGTACATTCTTTTAAAAAGTATGGATGATTTCATGGTTTCGGAGTAGCAATGCAACGTTATGTCTCATACAAATTTTAACTTAACTAACTTGGTTGTCATATAGCGCATTTAACTAATTTTAATATTATTTTCATTATATGTATTTTAAAAACCAAAATTGAAGATCTCTTAATATATAATTACACTAGAGTGGAACGAAATGTATGGAAGCAAAAAAACTTCATCGGCTTCATATATTTCCTTCAAAAACTCCTCGTAAAAACAAAATGTTCTGTATCTGTAACTTTCCCCTAGGGTTTTTGTATTCATTGCCATATTTTTTTTTTCACTGAAATTTTTTTTAATCTGAAATCGAAAAATGTATGTCCAAATTTTTTTGATGCAAGCCTCTTCATTAAATCATAATTAACAACCTGCCATGAGTTCCCTATGATACCATGTACGCGCTAGAAGATATTTGAGTTAAAAGTTAACCGAAATCGTTCATTCGCGAATATCTCCGCTCCTCTTTGTCGGACATAAAATATGCTTGCATCAAAGTTGTAGATCAGATAATTATCTTCAAAAATAACTTTAACAGTTTTAACGCAAGCGTATTTACATATGTTTGAACAGTGCAAAGCATAAATTTTTTACTATAACAGATATTACTTATATTATTAGAGTACTTTTTTATTAGACGATGTGTTTGGAGAACAATATTTAAAGTGAAAACATTGAAGTTAAACATATACAATATATACAATACAATACATATACAATACATAAACTAAACAAGAAAAACTTGTTTTTACGACTAGTTTCCAAAAATATATGAAGCCGGTGAGGTCAGGAATTCGTTCCACGCAATTTATACATAAATTCATTTACCATGCTTGATTAAATCGTCTGCACTGTTTCACAAATGTAGTTTTTCTTTTTCGTAAATGCTTAGTAAATGTTTCGTAAACTTTTTTTTAGTAAAAATGGTAAAGGCAAGGAAAGAACAATATTAAATTTGTTTTTTAATTACTAAATTACTCTAAATTACCTAATTACTAAATTACCTAATTATTTAATTACCCAATTGAACTACAATGGAAATTTAAGCAACGTGACGCCAATCCAAAAAGCCTAAAAAAACCAAAGAAGATTTTTAAATTTTATCACTTGGAAAATAAATTTATGTTATTTTAAATCCTTCTTAAGAAAATTGTATACAGAAAGTCTTGCAGAATTCAGAGAGTTTTGGAAATTCTATAATCCATTTCAAAAATCACCTTTATTTTTTGTAACGTAACAGCAGCACATATTTCTGCTTATATCTTTAAATCTTTAGGGTCGATTGTTGTCATAGTTTTTACCTAATTACTACGTAAATATAGAAAATTCTTTCTAAAATCAGAAATTTTCATTATTTTTAATATTTCTTCGTACAAATCGTCCGTAAAGCCAGTTTGAAAAGTCCAATATATATTTATTTACATATAAATTAGAGATGCAACTTATATCCGAAAACTATCCGGTTTGCCTATCGGATATCCGGCCTAAGTTTACTATTCGACCAAATACCGGACAGTAAATCAATATCCGGTACCCGTCCAGAAGAATAGTTTCAAAAAATTATTTTATTTAAATAAATATTTGTTGAGTAAATAAAAATTAAAGTAGTCTAATTATGGCGGCTTTTATTTAAATGAGAAGAAGTAACAAAAATGTACAAAGTATCTTCCAAAAAACACCATAGTTTTCATTCTTAGTATACACTTTAATGATAAATTCATATATAAACTAAAAACTAAGAAAAAAATTAAATTAGTAAAATGATTAAAATTAATATTCAAAATTAAGAAGAGGTAGATAATGCCAATAAAAAACCAAATTTCCAGCGTTCGAAGACAATATGCGAATTCGCTTGTTTTCGTTAACCAAGCCAGCTTCGGAAAAGAGTCTCTCGCTTTAAACGATAATGCAAGAAGTTGAAAGGTACGTTTTGGCAAGCGATGTCAAATGAGGATATTTTTTGGTGTAAATCGAACACCATTCGCGTAAGGATCGCGACAGCTTTGGGGTGTGAAATTCTAACTTTCATACAAAAATGACGATTTTTTGCAATTCAGCCCAAATTTAGATACCAAGGACGATAGAGCGGGACTTTAACATAGTGCCATCCGATAAAACATATTAAAATACACTTTTGGACAAAAATGTAGAATGAGACTTATTTCATTATTTATTATTTATTAAGCTTGATCTCTCAATACTTAGAATTGCTAATTAAAATTGTTGCAAATTGTTATCAGTCTTAATAACATCCATATTAAATTTCATTCGCAAAACTTGTATTGGGAATTCCTTGAAGATAACATTTTGAACTGTATGCATTAGTAAAATTAAAATCAGACTTATATTAAAATAAAAAACCAAAGATAATTGTATATGAAACAAAATAAAATGTTCATTTAACGTATATATGATTAAAATAGCAATTAAAAATTTACTCTGGGTTTATAAACATGGCGGCATTTATAAGTATGAATTTGTCTCTGTGAGTTCTGATTAAATTTTACAGCATAGTGATTCAATATGCTGTACAATTAAAAAATATACTTCTTGCTTAATACACGTGCTTAATGTAATACAAGTCATGTTTTATTAAGTTTTATATAAAATTAAATAATTTTAAAAAACTTTCTCTTTGTTTTCTAAAGACCCTGCGGGGACGCATTTGTAGCGGTAAACGTTTTATTTTTCTCAGTAAATCTGAGTTTCAACTAATAAGAAGCATGAAATAAAATGTTTTGTTATATTTGAATACAACCAACTATAGATTACTGTCAGGGAACTTACGTCCAGTCGATAAAATTAAAAATTAAAAAATGCGCTTTGCCCTCGCTTCCAAAGTGATTAAAAAAGCTCTTTGCTTCAGCTTCGGAAACCGTTTAAAAAAAGCTTGGCTCTCGCATCGGTAAATATTTTTAAATTATTAGCATGGAATATTTTTAGAAAGTAGCGTTCGTTTTAGTTTAATTCTACTGTATGTTTATAAGGGTTGATAAATGACTTTCTCATTTTGGTATACAAATTAAAAAAAAATTTGCTAAATGGAAAAAATTTCGTTTACTCCACGCATATAGGTCTCTGCCCACTTGCGGCACGTAACGAAACGACACGAAACTACAAAATATAACTACCATATATAATGTATACATGCTCACTAACCGACGACGAAACGGCAACGACTGTTGACGCCGACGAAAAAGCCGGTGGTGATCGTTTCAAAGAATTCTGACCGGCTGTCGTTCTCTTTGTTTACAAAAATTACAATAAATTCCAACGGTTTATTGTGCAAAGTAAAAAATTCGCTATCGATTGGTCGTTTTAAAAGCATAGGATGAATCCAAATTCTACGATTTTATTAGTTTTATCAATCTTCTTCATCTAATAGCAAAGCTATTAAAGCTAATTGTATATTAGCAAATTCTGCGCTTGTTCTTTATTGCTTTGTTTAATTAAAATTGTTGTTGCCGTTCCGTTGAGTGTGCATTAAATATTCAGTGCGAAAAATGTTACAAGCTTCGTATCTCAATGTTCATATAAAAAATGTGACATTTCGTAAGTTCTTATAAAATATGAGCTTACGAAGCAGTTACGAAGTGACATGAATCGCACTATTATGAAATAAATGACACCTTCAATTTGGTTTTCAATAACATTAAACGCCACACAATATGCATGTTTTCTTTCCACACACATTTCTCGAAACACACACTTTAATTGCAGTCATTTGAATCCATAAATGCCATCATGAATTCTCAGCTGTGCCCAGTGTGACCAGAGGGGAATATAATATAAAAAAAGACACAGTTTCGATAGTATCGTAAGTATAGACGTAGAATTCCTTTTTATACAGTAATAGAGAAAAATTCTGATATAAATTTTTTATTTATATTTTTTAAAACTATTTTAAAGCATTTCATCTTCTAAATAAATATTATTCAAAAACAAATTTGTTGTTCTTCAAACTTACCTGATCTAAAAGGCTCACAATTAAATTCATATAAAAATTTGTTTTGTTTTATAAAGTTGTTTTATAAGTTTTCGTTAGGTATTTTTGGTGATGAATTTGTTGTTCTTGTACATTTGTTTTGTTGGTTAAAACTAAATGTAATTTAAAGTTATGTTTAATTAATGAAAATAAATATGGATAAATTTGAATTATTTATTTCTCCTGTAGTAAGGAGCATAAACATATATGTATATTTTAAAAGTAATTTAAAATTAAAATTTTAGTTAACAAAATAAATTTTTAATATGGAAAATATATAATGCATAGTATAAATAATTCGAATTTATTATGGTATTTAAAAAATAAATGGAGTTTTTGAAGCACAACGCATGCTTAGTAACGCATGCGCAAATTTGCGTAGTAGTATACATACATACTGCCTCTGTAGCTACACGCATCTGCATTCTCTATTGTATTTATCTTGCTAAAAATGAACATTCGTTTTATTCGTACTCCAACTCATGGCAGAATAACCAGGTAGGGCCGACTCGGAGAGGAATGAAGTAGAAAGCAGAGAAAAGCGAGCTAGATGTCAAAATCAGCTGTTCATGTCGAGTAAAAATTAAGAACATCTAAAAAAATTTCAGTTAACTGAAGCAAAAACATTTACCAAGCAAGTCTAAAACAACGACGACAGAGCAGAGCAAGATCACAGCGGTTGAGCAGCGTAAAAGGGGATGAACCGAATCGTCAACAGAAAATAAACAGAACTTTGATTACTATGTCCCGATTTTCACTCGTCACACACGAAAATTCTCGAGCTTGCGGCGAAAGCAATCAGTGTGACCAGAGTGGAATATTATATTCCACTTTGGCATATTTTACCTTCGGTAAGCATATTTTTTTTATAAAAATATGCAGCATAAAAAGTGGAATATTTTGCGTATTCCTATATTTTTTAAAATTAACAAAAATTGCAATAAAAAATTTCTATTTGAATACTGAATGGTTATTTTTGGCTATCGACATTTTATATTTTTTCATCTCTGAACCACCTTGTGAAATGCAATATAAGGAACTCGTTTTGTGGTTAACTTCTTCATTGTCAATTTTATTGCAATTCATTTAATTACTTCACGCAGCTTAAAAAGTGAAGTAAATTTGCTTATATGTTTGTTTGGTTGGATTTTTTATAAATTATGTTACAGCAGTAAGTAATATACTTAAGACAACGCAAGAGGTATTCACGATGTGTTGTATTTCCCCTTGTATTGTGTATTTTTGATAAATTTGATATTTGTAGTTCACAAAATTGTAAGTATTGTAAATTTTGAAAAAATTTATCACAAATGCACCACATCGTGAATATCCCTATTATTGCAAACAATATTTATTTCTTTTAACTATTTTTAAAAGTGGATTCAAAGCAACAAAGCAGAAAAAAAGTTATTGATCAAAGTTTGGAATCTGAAGAAGATTTATCAAAATTTGTGCTTTCCTCGCATAGTTTACCATTTAGCAATGGTGAGGTTGAGAAAATTTAGTTATATGAATCTTATTATAACGAAAATTCGAAATATAATGCAAGAAAAACTCTTAAATACTTTGTTGAATGTAAAAACATGGCTACATGTTTAAAAAAGTGTTGTAATACCTATTAAATACCAGATAGCTTAATAAAAAAATTTAGAAATGCGAACTTCTATGATAATAATACAAACAACAATTTAAGTATTGATCTCGAAGATGTGCCTGAATTTTAATTTCGTATATTGTATATCGTTACTTAATATTCAAAAAACCATAACAACGTTCATAATTTTTTATAGGAGAAGCCAAAAACGTTTTAAAGTAGCACATATCGTAGATTGTAAAGTGATGATTTCTTCATAATTTCGTTTATTAAGTAGTTATTTTTAGGTATTTGTCCAAAAAACGGCTTTTAAATCTAAAATATGTCTCATTTAAAAACGTTTTTGGCTTCTCCTACAAAAAATTAAAAATGTCGTTGGGGTTTTTATATTTTAGGTGACAATATGTAATACACCTATATGTTTCTGACTTAAAAATAAAGTTTTCTCTGTGAGAATTCCGAGAGCAATAATTCTCTTGCTCTGGTAGCAAGATCTCTTTATCCCGCTTTTCACTCGGCAATAATTTCCTTTGCCGCAAGCAGTTTGTTGATTATTCGTCCGCATGAGGTGGTTTATGAAAGTCCCCTTTAAACCCGAGTAGTCAACCAAGTAGAGCAATTAATTGTTCTAACTAGTTAATTAATCAGCTAAATAATGAATCAGCTAGTGATGTTTTTTTTTCTTTTCTTATTGAAAATGTTGTTGCTGTTGTTTCTTTGAAAAAAATTCGTTAGAGCAATTAATTGTTCCAACCTGACCTAAAGCTCAATAAACGATTTTAAAGTATCAAACAACCAGAATTTGTTATTAAAAGCAAGATTGATTTAAACTATCAAACATTTAGAATTTGTAATTAAATCATAGAAAATCAGCATTAATATACAACTTAATAAATGGTACGCTTATATGAAACACACAATGCATAGTTTGCTGACAACGAAACGGTACGCTTCAGTGCTTTTAAAAGTGCACACCGTTTTCAACCGAACGGATTGGCTTTCTGGGAAATGAAAGCAATTGATGTGTATTTATGTATGTATGTTTAACATACATATTAATAAAAACAACAACAATAACCTTAAAAACAGCATAAGCAGCTTGTGCATTTCTCATACGAATATATAAATTTTTCATCTTCTTAGATTTTGCTATTTTATTAGATATTCGTTTTATTTCCACTAAAACTGATATTATGGCATTTTTTTTTGTTTGTACGATGAATATTAAAGGCTGCAGGTATACCCCAAAGTGTCAAATATCACTTTGAAAAAATGTGTGAAAATGACCCCCAAACAAACCACGCTGTAAGACGTATGCCCCTATTATGATTTACAACCAAACTAAGTTGAGTTGACTACAACACAACTCAATTTGAACACCACTGGAATTTTTTGTACTATTATGGCTTACAACCATTTTAAGTTGAGTTGTAAGGAATGCTTCCAAACTGTTAATGGAAATTTTTTCGAAATTTTGACAACTGAATGTTAACAAACACATCTGTTTCACATTTGTATCAGTTTTATTTAGTGCAAATTGTGAAGAAGACAGAATAATAAAGTTAATAATAAAATAATTGTTATTTAAAATGGAAAGTAGCTTCGATTTATTTTTTCCGGACGAAGAGGAAAGCTGCGTAAATGTTGCGCGTATCCGGAAGTCACTGCGCGATCGTTCAAATCCTTTTGAACTGCCGCACGTCAAGTAATGAGATGAGACTCGATATATTTCAATTGATTAATGAAATGCTTTTTTACAGATTTCTTAGTTATTTCAGATTAAACAAGGAGTCCTTAAAACATGTCTTAGCCGAAATTCAAGACCACCTAAAACCCTCTTCCATACCACCCATTTTAAAATTGTGCACTGCTCTCCGATTCTTCGCGGAAGGGATCTACCAGAAGTGCACTGGAAATGACTTCAATATAAGCCTGGCGCAACCAACCGTATCCGTAATTTTAAGCGAAGTTCTCTGTGCTTTTGAGCAGAGCATTTGTGGAAAATAGATTGTCGCTAAGCTCACAGAAGAAGAACAAAGAGCTTCAAAAATTTCATTTTATTCGCGGACAGGCTTTCCTGGTGTTATAGGATGAATAGATGGTACCCATGTCAGGATAATTGCGCCTGAAAAAGATATCCAGCACCTATACCTAAATAGAAAAAATTATTACAATTTAAACGTTATGATTGTGAGTGCAATTACTCGTTAATATATTTTATCTGAAATTGAAGCACATATTATCTAGGTATGCGATCATGATATGAACATACGCAGCGTAGATGCTCGTTATCCTGGATCTAACCATGATTCCCTTTTTTGGAATGTTAGTGACTACAAGCAGTTCCTTCACAGTAACATCCAAGAATACTCATGGATTTTAGGTAAGATTGGTTTTTCAATGAAGTTTTTTTTAATCCAGTATATTTTTTTGGTAGGCGATGCTGGATACCCCTTGGAGCCCTGTATCATGACTCCCTTCCGAGCAACGACCACTGATTCCCCAGAGTCTCGCTACAATTATATACATGCGAAAGCTAGGAATATAGTTGAAAGAACCATCGGTGTCCTTAAAAGCAGGTTTAGATGTCTGCTTTCCAAACGCGGATTGCACTATAAGCCAGAAAAGGCCACACAAATTATAAATGCATGTTGTGCTTTGCACAATATTGCCAAACATTTTAATGTTGAGCTTGTAGAAGAACTGCAGTTCCTAATGATGAGGAAGATTACTCTCAAAATAACGTTCCAGCTGCACATACCTTTGAATTTGCCAGAGATTTAAGAAATAGAATCATTCAATCTTTTCAATGAATTAAATTTCAAATAATAATAGAAATAAATTAAACACATATGTATGTTAAAAAAGGTATAAAAGCTTATTTTATTAAGAAGAGGTTTAAAAATATATCACTTCATGTGCCTTAAACTATATAAAAAATAAATATCACTTCGTGTGCTTTAAACTTATTAGAAAAAATACTACTATAAAAAAATATATATATATACAGGGTTGCCAATATTCGAAGCGCCCATTTTATTTTTAAATAAATCAAAGAAACCACAATTTTTTGTCTGTTCGTCATGAATATCATTTAATTGGGTTCATGTAGATTTGCTTACATTATTTCTTGAATATGATATCTCGTAAATGGTCGCCATTGGCCTCTACGACATATTGTGCCCATTTTGCAGCATTTTCCATGGTTTTCTTCAACATTTCGATGGGAATGGCGGTTATTTCTTGACGGATGTTGGTTTTCAGCTCTTCTGGGGTCTTTGGCTTGTTGACGTAAACGTTTGATTGCAAATAACCCCACAAAAAGAAGTCTGGAGGCGTTAAATCTGGTGATCTTGGCGGCCAATCGAAATCACCATTTTTTGACATCAAACGGCCAGGGAACAATTGCTTCAAAAAATCGATTGTAGTGCGGCTTGTGTGTGGTGGCGCGCCGTCTTGTTGAAACCAGTAGTGCCAGATACGCTTTCGACGAACGATTGGCATGAAAAAATTGTTTATCATATCGCGATAACGCTCCTGATTGACAGTAACTCTGTGGCCATTATCATCTTCGAAAAAGAACGGCCCAATGAGCATTTTAGCACAAACGCCGCACCAACCAGTGACTTTTGCATCGTGAAGAGGTACCTCTTGAATCTCTTGTGGATTTTCAGTGGCATAAATACGGCAATTTTGTTTGTTTACCGTTCCGTTCAACTGAAAATGAGCTTCATCGCTCATGATAATTTTATGCCAAAATTGCTCGTCTTCTTCAGCCATTTCGATGACTCTTTGGGCCCATTCCAATCGACGTGGCTTATCGGTAGGCAACAATTTGTTTACCAATTGAATTTTGTACGGAAACAAATTCAAATCAACACGTAAAATGCGTTGTAAAGTGGATCGGGGAATGCCGAGCTGCTGAGAACGGCGATTTTGGGATGTTGTTGGCGACTGCTCAATACTGGCTCGTACTGCTGCAATATTCTCATCCGATCGCCTTGGTCGCTTTTTATTTGGCCTCTTTGGGTTACCAAGAGTATTATCAGTTGTAAATCTTTCATACAAACGATAAATTGTTTTCTTGGAAGGCGCACTTTTCACTTTATTTATTTTTTTGAAAGCACGTTGAGTTTTCACTATTGACTTGTTTTGTTGAATGTAAATTTCAACAATTTTAGAGCGTTCACGTGGCGTGTACTGTTCCATTGTAAACATTTGCTTGGAATGACGCTTCAAACGCGGTATGTCATTAGTCGATTTGGCATCACTGCGGAAAGTTACAGTCTTGCCAGATGGGCGCTTCGAATATTGGCAACCCTGTATACACATATGTCTATTGTCAGTCCATGAATTTAAGCTTAAATGAAAAAGTATATCACTCCATGAGTATTAAAACTAAATTTAAATGAAAGAAAATGCATCTTTAAGTGACAGCAAAAAATCAGCCTTTAAAGTTTCAAAACTTAAACAAAAAAACCATACAGAAATTTTGCAAACACTCAAAACATTCGAAAAAAACTAGGTAACAAAAATTTGATAAACAAAAATACCTACGAACTACAAGAAAATAGTTACATTCAGCTTATGCTGGATATCCAGCATTCAACATTTGAATTTTTGCTTTTGTGTATTCCATGTTCACCTCATGGAGCTCTCTTGCTTGAGCCATTTGTTTTTCCAACAATGCAACTTTTTTCTTTTTGAGTTCGTAGGTCTTTTTGTTCATTAAATAGTTTTTGTAGTTAGTTTTTTCTATGGTTTTGAGTGTTTTTAAAATTTCAGTATGGTTGTTTGTTTGAGTTAAAATTGCATTGAGACGTTGCTCCTCAATGTTCTTATTTTCATTTGTTCGCCTGCGTCTAGGATTTGGTAGAGATCGGCTAGGGCGCGGAGGAGATGGGCTACGATGTGGAGATCGGGTAGGAAGTGAAGATAAAACGCCAGGTTGTAGAGGAGATCGACTGGGAGTTTGGGCACATTCGTTAGGCAGTTGGCAGTTTAACTGGCCGGAATCATTTTACGTTTCATCTATTTGTTGTTTTGTGAAAGCTCGGCCTGGTGGTGTTTATGTGTTGTGGAGTCTTATTAAATCTGCCACGCTTTCTTCAAGCGGGCTCAAACTTATTTCTTCCGACGGACCTCCTCCTGTTGTGGTAACATTTTTCTTATTGTTGACCAACTTTCTCTTTAAGTTGGCCTTATAGTGTATCCACACCTAGTTGAAGAAAAAAAATGTTTTAGAAAATTAAATTTTATTTAGTGAACTTTTTAAACAAACCCTTTGCCATTCCTGCGACGAGCGTGTTGGAGGTCTGATGCTATTGAGCTCAACCGTAAACTGCTCCCAGAGCTCATTGGTCAGCTGCTTGCTCGATCCAAAAATACGTTTTCCCCTAGCCACATCTGGGTGCTTTTCTAGCAAAAAACCATTCTTTCGAACTGCTTTTTGTTAGTTATTTTCCTAAATTGTGTTAAAATTAATTAAAATCGTTTTATATCAATAATTGTTGCAACTTACAATATATTTGCCATCTTTCCTTTTAAACACAACTAGAAGACAACCTTAAAAATGCAGTTGTAGAATTTTGACATTTGACACAACCGCATCCAAGTTCGGTTGTTTTTCGTAATGCCATAAATTATACATACACAACTGGAAGGACAACTTTGTAGTTGGAAATTTGGTTGGGTTGTAAACCATAATACCGATTTTGGTTTTACAACTCAACTCTCAACAAAGTTGTAAATCATAATAGGGGCAATAATTCTACGTCAAAAATGTTAAAGCTATTTCCTCCGAGCTAAAGCTCTTGCTTCAATAGGCCTATTCCCGTACTCGATTCAAGCAATTTCAAGCTACTTGAATCGAGTACGCGAACAGACATAATATATCGAGCATTACACAAAATTGACATCCCTATTTTCACATAATTTCTTTTAGAGGGAAACAACAGAGCGATTGAAAATTTGGTGAAACAGACAAATAAAATACTAATGAGCGATTAAATTACAATGCGTATTTATTTCAGATGAACAAATTTATAAGTTGGCGGCTCTGAAAATCGAGAAATTGTTACAAAAGTCAAATATCGAGAGTAAGCAAAAATTTTCATTTGTAATGTCATGTACAAATATTTATCATTTATGTGTGTGTATATACATAAGAGTGGACCTTATTTAAAAAACCACCCCAAAGGCTCAAACTCTTGATTGAGTAATTGATGATAAAAAAATTCGTGAAAATTTTTAGAAAGATCGGATGCATATAATCCCGTGTGCACACGTCTTAAAGTTTGCACAAGTGCATGAAAGAAAAAAAAAATTTTTAATATTTTCATATGAAATTCCATTTTTCAGTTTAAGGTACTATTACAGTGTGCAAAAAATGAAAAAGCAATTTTTTTTTCGTTTAAATATGGTTCTGTAAGGTCTTAAGAATACGAGTACAAAATTTAAAAAAAAAATATCATTTAAATAAAAATATCTAAAATATCTAGAGTTTTACTTGATCGATTTTGATGAATCTTGATTCATTGTGATCCTCATAGACTCTGTTAAGCACTAGACCTATAAAAAGCCTAAAAATTTTATACTTTTTTTTCTATGGCTTGTTGTTTCCCTCTAAAAGTTTCGGCAAAAAAAGGGGGTTTTTTAATTTTTTTTTTCAACGCATGCTGTTTTTTATTTGTTTTTTTTTTATTTGTGTAGGCTAAGTGCTCATCTACAACCCTTAACTCAAGAATGCACTTTGATTTTTTTTCTTTCAGACGCTTTGTAAATGCTGGAGACGAGAAGCCAATTGCAACAATTTTTTAAGCACGCTAACTTCAGCGCCTGAATCATTAAAATTAATAATACTAGGTAAAGAAAATTAAAAAAAGGTGTTTTTTATAGCTACACACTGTAATAGTACCTTAATAAGGGTATTCACCAGAGAACTGCACAAGTCATCTTGAAGTTCAAGCATTTTCAAGTATTTGAATTCAAGTATGTATCCAAACTTGTAAAAGCAAGCTGTAGCCAGCTTGCAAAAATACCAAACAGATACAAGTCATATTCATGCTTGCTCATTGGCTTGGCTTATTTAGACTTACTTTGTCGGGCAGAAAGTTGAAAAGCTTGAAACGATCTGCAAAAGCTTGTAAGCTCGCAAGTATCCAAATTATTGAATTTAAAGCAAGTATCCAAAAAATTTAATAAGCTTGTGTAGAGAGGGCTTAAGCGTAAAAGGACTTTTAAGGTTCTATGGACTCCTTGGGTCGAAGTTTAAGGGGTAGATGATTTCGGATCTGATGTCAAAATTTAAAATTTAACACTGACAAAATGTTTAAAACTCTTAAAAATACATATTATTAGGTGGCAACCCTATTATTCCAAAATTTGATAATTTTAAAATTCTGACAACGGATTCGGATTCAGCGACCCATTTTTGGTATACCATTTTTTTGCCAGTCCCGAGTTCATAACAATACAAAAAAATTAAGGTTTCAACCCTATCCAGCATCTTGAATTTTAAATTCTGACATCAGATCGGAAATCATCTACCCCCTAAAACTGCCAACCACGGAGTCCACAGAACCCTTAAAAGTCATAATACGCTTAAGCTTTTCATACACAAGCTCATTGAATTTTTTGGATACTTGCTTTAATTGGATACTTGAATTCAATTTCAAGCTTTTCAAGCTTTTTGCCGAAGTCATCAAGCTTTCCTTTACTTGAAACTTCGTGCTGTTCGCTTGTAAGCTAGCATACTTGCAAGTCGCAAGCTGTAGTGGGCTTATTTATATTCAATTACAAGCTATACTTGATTCAAAATTATCAAGCTCAAGCTAGCTTGAACTTGTATTTTAAGCAAGTTCTTGAAATAGACTTCAAGTAGGCTTGTGCAGTTCTATGATATTTACCTCAAATTACTTGAATAACTAAGGGGTACAAAATTTTTATTTTTGGATTTTCCCATTAATGTTTATATTATTTTCGACTAATCTTGGTGCGTTAATTTCAAAACTATTATTACTTTTTTTCTAGCTGGTGATGCTTATGGTGATTTATATATTCTCTCTAGTAGCAGTACAAAATGTTTTTTTACTTTTTTCCAATTCATTCATAAAAATTCAATTGGAGTATTTGTTTTATTTTTCGTTGTTGCTTGTCTCGCTTTTTGTGGGGGTTTTTTCTTTTTGTTTGCCTCTGCTGGCAGCACACGCTGGCAACAAATGTTAAGGGCTTAATATTCGAAACGTTGGATTTCTGTTTACAGAGACAAAATGTTTTGATGCCTTCTCTCATTTATATATTCTCTCTGCTTGTGCTTAATCTTCTTAAATGCTGACTTGAAAGTATTTTTTTTGAAAATTCCTTTAAAAAATTATCTACTTGGGTTTTTTTTTTTAAATGGAATCAATTTTTCCTGAATTAAACATCTGACTTGAAAAAATAATGTATATTATACAAATTAATAAAACACTTTTTTTATTTTATAGCAATTCAATTTGCATTTTATAGATCTAATTTTATTTTATAGAAAATATTTTAAAATAACGACTTAGCGAATTAAATTAACAAATTAAATTAAGAAATTATCTTCATGGAGCGCTTAAGCCACCACAATTCGGTGTATTTTCATTTTGCTATAATTTTTGGTCTAATGAAAATTTAATTCACATTAGTTGTTGTTAATCCAGAAGACATTTTTTAATGGCTTATTCTTATGGAGTTACTTTGCATTCAAGGGTCTAAATACGGCACCAATAAATGCTCTTCAAAAGGAAATCAAAATTTCTCATTTATTAGAAGGTCCCGTTTTCTAATCAAATGTTTTATTTAAATTTTTTTTTTTCAAAAAAGAAAACAAAAGCCATTTGGATATAAAAACTTAATATTAGATAAAAAGAGAAAATAGTATTTAGTAGGTTTCAACCTCCTAAAAAACGATTTTTTTCAATCACTATTAATCTAACTTGGTTGGCCGACTTGTTATATACTAGAAGAAACGCGTAATGGGTATATTAAATTTTTCATTCCGATTGTAACGCCGATAAGGAGGTGTGGCAGGTATAGAAAATTATATATATTCTTGATCAGCATCACCACCTGAGTCGATTTAGCAATGTCCGTTAGTATGTATTTCCGTCTGCGATCACGATAACAGCAGTAATTTTATAGTTATCGTAATAGCATTCAATATACATATAAGTTTTTTATTCAAAAATAGAAATCAAGTTCGAAAATGAGCCAAAGCGGATAAAAGCCACGCCCACCTCCCATAAAAAGTGACTTTACCCTTTACCAAAACGGTAAAATCTCTTTAAATTCCACAAAAATCAAATTGAATGACTTCAAATTTTGCACATAAGCTTTAATATACACTCTGAGTGTCAAAATAATACAACATTAAAAACTTCAAATATACTAAAATACGGCTGTGGTGGTATTATTTTATCAAGTCGAAGGTAATTCAACAAAACCCAATTTTTTTAATTCTTCTTTGTAGATTTTTTCGTGAGCTCGTAAATATATTTTCGCTTAACAATTCTTATCCCTAAAGAGCCTAAAGTCAGAAAAATGTACAGTCTTATTAGAATTAGCTGAATATTTTCATGCAAGGATGACATACTTAAAAATTAATTAAAAAAAAATTTTAGTTTTCGGTGAAGATTTTTTCATATTTGTGAAATAATATAATCACTATTTCATAAAAAGACACAATCAATACGCAAAAATGCGCGGAAACACGACAAAACAACTTTTAAATATTAAAAAAGAAAAAAAACAAATTAAAATTTTTGAAGTACAGTACTTAAAAAAAATTATATTTTTCTGTGCATTAAGGCACTTAACGCTCCATAGAAAAAAGAAACAGCTATTCGGGTCGGTTCTTCAAAATAATCCTTGGTTTATGGTTTGAGGATTCCCCAAATATTTGGAGTCTAGTGATAGCTATCCGTGAGCTGGTAGGGTTTGCAATAACAGCCAAAATATTTTTTTTTTTAAATATTGGCTATTAAAATAATTAACTGTCAGGAATTATAGGCAGGAAAAACTCTTTTAATCTGCATCCAAAAATTTTAAATGTTTGCAATCGGATTAAAATCGTACAAAAATTTTTCCAAATTCAAATAACTTCATAATTATTTTTTTTAGTTTCTTGCAATATTTTTTCAGCAGGTGTTAATTTTATAATTAATATTTTATTTTCAGTTTAAGCAATTCTGACTAGAAATCAATGCAAGCACTCAAAACCATTCCAACGACATCTTGAAAGTGAGGATTGCATTAGAAATAATGATGTTTTTTTGACTTTGGTGGAAATAGTTTTAAAAAAAATTCAATAAAATGCACGAAAAACAGCATTATCTTAAATCCGATTGCAAAAAATAAAAATTTTTGTGATCTAGGTTTGAAGAACTTTTTCATTACTATTATTTCTGACCGTTTGCTACCTCACCAGCCAATATTTTTACAAAAAACTTGATTTTTAGAGGTTTTTTCAAACCATTCCAGCTCACGGATGGCTATCGCTAGAGTTGATAAATTAGGGACTCATCATAACATAAATTAAGAATTATTTTGAGGAACTGACCCGAACAACTTTTCTTGGTAAGATGTCTTAATTTACATGATGCGCAATAAGTTCTCTAACCAAAAAACAACTTACTAAAACAAACTTACTAATTAAAACAACAACTTACTTTTTTGATCAAATACCCCTTAGTGCTCGGTCGCAAATTTCATAACTATGCTTACCACTCGACTACGAACTTGGTTGGTAAATTTGGCGCAACAATTGATTGAGACACAAAATAGTTTTGCTTCTCTACTAAAACAAAATAAAATTCATGAAAGAAAGTGCCACAATATTAAAAGAACTTCAAACAAGTTCAAAACCAAATAGATTTTCATTCTCTCCTAGAACATAAAATAAAATGCTTGCGAAGAAGTGCTACAACATCAAAAGAACTTCAGATAAGTACAGAACCGGTTTTGATTTGTTGAACAACAACCAGTAGTGAGCTAGTAATCATAAAAAAAATTTTGTAAATAGAACTTTGCTACTTTCCAATAAACATTTACCTTGTAAGTCGGCTTGAGCTCAAGTGGAGCTCCAGTTCGTTTCTCCAATCTCCAGTGCTGGATATCAACTTGATCTCCACTTGAGATTCTAGCCATTCTCCAAGGAAATGGACCTTAGATCTCCAGTTGAGATAAGGCTGGATCTCCACTTGATCTCCAAGGTCTTTCTCTAACCGATCTCCAACCCAAAATGAAAAAAGATATAGTTTTTGAACAGAAAGCTTTTCCAATTATTTTGTTATTTCAATCAATCAGTTTTAAACATAATATTACACATTTTCATAAAATTATTTAAAATAAATTATATTATTATTCAAATACTAATTGAAGCGTTTTGGTTGCATACATTAATTATCTTTTTTAAAAGAAGACTTGTTTACACATTTTTATAAATGAATGAAAATATTTAATTTGATTTTTTCGCTTATTTTAAAAAAAGTACAAAATAAATAAATGTATTCTAGTTTATAAATTCAGTTTCAGTTACTTTTTTTTCTAAAGAAAAATAGAATAATAATTATCAGTACATAGCTATTTTCACTGCTTCTTAGAGTAGTTCAGCCTTTTGGTGAGCCGGTTATTGGCTTGTTAAAAAACCCAATACATGTTTTTTCCTTTAATATTGCACATTTCCAAAAAATTATTTAAATAAATTGTACTGTTATTTAAATACTAAATTGAAGCGTTTTGGTTGTATACATTATCTTCTTTAAAAGAAAAATGGTTGAAACAATGGAAGATGATTGAAAACGCGAATTTTTTAATTCTTTTTTTAACTATGTATATTAAGACCTTTTAAGTCCAAATTCGAAAAATTTCAGGCTGCTTGCAAGTCGTTTAGAAGTTATAGTGGTCCAAAGTTGTAAAATTTTTTTTATTTTCTCACAAAACTAATTATTATGAGAATGAAAAGAAATGGTATGCTCTTACCTATTCAACGAACCATCTAAGAAATCCATACATTACTTTTGAAGATATAACAGTTTATATATATATTTTGTTAAAGGCCGAACCATGAAGTGGCATAATATGTAAAATGTTATATCTTCAAAATTAAAAAATTAAAGGTATAAACAGAAATTTAGTTTCTTCAAAATTGTTAAGCAAGACGACTTTTTCTTTAATTTCTTCTAAATTGTAATTATATATTGAGCTATTAAATTCAAGTTCTTTGCAAGATTGTATGCTAAAATTCTTTTTTTGGCATAAACTCATAACTTTTCTATTTAAGTAGCTACACCTCTCAAATTTTCACTGGTGACAGTTTATTTGAACACCTTTTTTGACACCAAAAATAGGCGGCATGTCACGCCTTATTTACGTATGGGCTAATGTGTAACATTGGGTGTTTGGTAAACATATGTTTCAAGTGGTTAAACTGAACTCTTTGGATCTATGTGGTAAAAGTTGTGCACGAAACCACCCTTCCCCTTCTCAAAAATTACTTTTTCACTCATAAAATGTTGAGCCACTCACCCGAGATAATAAAGATATAATAATAAAAGAGATGACAAGAACACTTTTGCAGCTAATTCTGTTACCGCTATATTTTCTGGTCCACATTGTTTTTTATGACCAGAGACTTCTTTGTACGGAGGATATATCGGCATTACGCATTCTTGTTTCCTGTTGCATATTGATCACCTTTTATGATTTTTTTTATTATTGAAGTTTTAGATCACCTATTAATTGCTTAAGTACTATTGCTAAGTCAGCATTTCCCACCTCTCGAGCCGACGTACTAGCTGCGATCATCATCAAATTTGTATCGCCTGCTGTGCTCATACTTAAACCAAATCCGGCTTTTCTTTTTGCCCGTTCTGATTTTTGGCTAAACTGAAGACAGGGCCGCCCACCTTTTCTTAGGTTTCCATCACATTTAATTACAGTTTCTGTATTTAACCAATTTTTATACTTCCTCTTAAATGCCGTTACATTTCGTAATACTGTGCTCTATCTTCGTGTGAGACTAATATTTAAATGTGTCGCTGTTTTAAATATAATGTTCATTAAATCATCTGAAACGCGTATTTTTGTTGCAGCAGACTTAAAAAAAAAACTTTGGGAAGCCTTTTCCTTAAAGCAGTTAATTCAATATTGATACCCATTATATCGCTCTCAAAAGTTGCATTTATAGATAAAATATTATATTAAAGAACTACCGATTTTAGTTGGTTATCAGACAGCCGCTTTCTTTTTGATGGTCGTTTCAAAATTAGGTCAGAATCAGAGTCCGAATCAGAATCATCCTCGTTTGCAGTAATATGATGTAACTCTGCTTTAGTATTCATCAAATGACGCCCGATATGGTTCAGAGGAGATATAATTGTTCCAATCTCATCATAATCTAATGGCGCGGAATCGCAGTCTGATTCGACCAGTGGTACCTCTCTTGGAGGCAAAATACAAATATTTGTGCCAATGGTAGGAGTTCCAACTCCTTCTTCATCATATTCCTCAAGAATATCTAAAATCTCATGAAGTTTTAATTTATTTCTAAATAAACACAAGTAAAGTTATGTGCAACACTTTCCTACAAAATAAATAGACGAATGGCGATATGCCGAATATGCCAAATTTAGGTTTCACCGGAATAAAAAGTATATGTGATAAATGTTGACACATGGTAAATAATAAAAAAAAGCTTTTTCACACAATATCAATCACCATTTTTATAAAATTTTAAAATTTACCTTGGAGCCATATTTGCATTTTTTTCTTATAAGAAAATTTCACTTTGATGCTTGATAAAATCTGATTTGAGATAACTTTGAGGAAACAGCTGATTTCTTATTTTAATATACAACCATATTTTTGCAAAAAACTAAACTATTTCGCAGTGATGCCAATTGAGTTTTAATAATTTAAGTTTTTCTTACCGGCCTTTTTAAAGGCCGCTACACACTAATGGGTTAAAAACTACCTATCTTTTTGCACCCTTGTGCACGCAGCCAAAATGATCAAAATATAGAAAACAAACTCGCACTTTTAAAGGGGTATAAAATAAATGTCCCATCAAAATAGCCTGTTCTGTCGATGGATGACTAATATTAGCCATCAGCAGCTAATAAAAGTAACGAAAAATCGTAAAAGGAAAGCAAATATGATTATTTTGCTTTGGTTGGAGTTTCTACTTTGCAAAAAAAGGGTTGTTAACTTTTTTTTCGATATTTTAAAAATAATGTTAATGCGAGTGAATCGCACTATTTTCCCCATTGTGCATTGTACAGAAAGAACATTCTCAGTTCTGTGGCCTTAAAACGATCAAAATCACTTAAGCTACGTGGACGCCTTGCAAATTCCGTGGGAGTTTGATTGTACAAAAATTCTAGGCTTGAATTCAGTTTTATAATTTTTCTTTTTTCTACTAGAAATTCTGATTTTTGTTTTTGACCCACCCTATAAGAAGAGTCTTAGTAAGAGTCTAAGCTCTCTATTGAAATCGGATGCAAGGCTTTGTGGTGATTTTCATCCAAACGCAAACGAAAATCAGAATTGGTTCGAGGTACGTACTTTACATAGCGAAATATCATTTTCCGATTGACTGATTCACCTTTTTGTGTGCATTTTAGGCAACTAAAATATCCAGTATGGCTCTTTATTGAGAGCACAAAAGATCAAGCTGGAGCATCACAAATGATTGAGCGACAATTAATCTTGAAATGCTTTCCGCTTTAAGCTAGTCCTGTATTCATAAGGGTAACCAATTCATCTACAAGCCTCTGTAAAAATATGTTGGAGTTAATGGACTTACTGTTGCCTTAATAAGAGCCAACAATCATGACATCGGGCGTTCCATTGACTTTAATTAAATTTGGCTATGTTTGTAGATTGGAGCTTTTTGCCAACGGAAGGCCATCAATATTGATATTAAGATTAATTTCATCGCAGTCGAAAACATTTTTGTGAAAAAAATCAGTTAGAGCTTCCTCAACACTATAAAATTTCCCATTTTATCTATAGGCGCCTCTTTGGGAGTGGCTTTCAATGTTCTTGCATCTAGTGGAAAAGAACTGCCATGGCGCACTAATATTTCAAGTAAGGAGTTTGTTGCTACATTTGTAATGTTATTTACAATGGCCCAGTTCGCTTAATTACTTCTTAAAGTTACTTGCGGGCGTATTTCTTCATTAAATTCTACTTCTTCTGAGCTGTATCCATTTTCTTCTGCACTGCATTGCTCCTCATCTGAAATTGCCACAAGCTCAAATTGCAATGAAGTTGCTCGGGCAACAGTTGACGTTCCTGGCACTTCTGCCGCTCCTATCACATCCCTCTCTGTAAGCAATATAGCTTCTTCTGCAACAGCAGAAGTTCCAGTTGCTTCTAATACTCCACCTGCATGCCTATCTGACAGATTAAAAATAAAGCTCTTTTTCAAGCTTCAAGAAATTGCTGCCGGTTTTTCCAACAAAGTTAAATAACCTTTTATGACAGTACTGGTAGCATAGAAGTACAAAACATTTATATCATTCATCAAAGAAATCATATCTAAATAATATCTAAAACAAAAAGAAATATTCGAACAAATGCTATTTTCAGGGAAAGGTACATATATTGAACCGAAATAAGTACACTTAACTAATTCACGTTACTCTTATTACAACAAAGAAGACAGCGTTATTACTTGATCTAAAATTATTGGGAAGAGCGTTCCAAAGACGAACAGAGTAAGCAAAGAATTGGATTTAGATGTTTAACAAGAATGACGTAAAAAATGAATTTTATTTGTGCGACTAGATAAGAAGAAAAGCATTAAACCAAAAGATCACTCATGGTTTAATGAGACTTGCAGGATTGCAGTCAGGTCCAAAGAGGAAGCCTTTCAGAATCGGTGTTCTGACAAGAATAACGACAATAAAAGACTTCGCATCGAGGCAAAGAATCACTGTAATGCAATTTTAAAACGCGAAAAGTTTCTGCACGAAGCTCGCATTCGAGAACAGGTTCTTCTCTGTCCCAAAGGGAGCAAAAAATTTTGGTCATTTGTTAAAAGAGTTATGAACCATACATCGTCATCGATTCCAGCTCTTTTAAAAGATGACCAAATCTTCACTGACTTGGCTGATAAAGCGAACGTATTGGCTAGATTGTTTGCACAAACTTCCACTCTCTTGGATAGAAATCAGCCACTGCCCTTTGTTGAGGGTAAATCTTCTACAATGCAGGAGATATATTTTCGAACGAGAGCAGTTAAAAGGGTCCTTACAATTCTCAACGTAAACAAAGCCTCTGGTCTTGAAGGCATACCGCCAATTGTGCTTAAAATGTGTGCTTCTTCGCTGGCTCGGCCTTTGTGCAACCTTTTCAACATCTCCTACAGAACAGGAATATTTCCATCTTGTTGAAAGAAGGCAATTGGGCAACCGGTATCTAAAAAGGGTGATGCCACGAACCCTGCAAACTACCGACCCATTGCAATATGCTCTACTTTTTCCAATTTATGGAGAGCGTTATAAACTTCAAAGTTGTGAACTATCTGGAGCACAACCAACTGCTCAGTGACCGTCAATATGGTTTCCGTAGGGCTCGCTCTACTGGTGATCTTATGGCGTTCTTAACCGAAGAATGGAATAAGGGCCGTTTTCTTCACTTGATGCTAAGTCGAGAATGGATTCTCGCTGCGGTTTAGAATAGATGCTCGCAATATTTCGTTTTCTTCAATCCATGCTTACGGCGAGAATGGCAAATTTTGAATTCTCGAAGAATGCATTCTCGATGAGAATGCAATCTGAGCGAGGAAGCCAAAATTGGGTTGCTAGAGGCCTTAGCATGCAGATTTCCGCAATTTTAATGTGAATTTAATTTCTTCACGTCATTCTCAAAGTGAGTGCTACCGAGTTTTTTCTGTACAATTATAGAGCATATGGATTATTTGCAGAATTTGTAAAATCGTTTTCATCACTTTGAAGAGATTGTAGACGACTATTTGGGACGTGAACGACGTCAATATAAAATGCAGCCTAGAATTAATATGGATAAATGGGATGAAGACGACTTCGTATACCACTTTCGCTTGAAGAAAAGAACAGTCGCCACCGTATTAATATTGATTGAAGATTCTTTGATATTTCGTGGTTCTTTGGAAGAGTTCTATGATATTGCAAAATTCCCGCGGACCATCGGCTCTATTGATTGCACGCACATTCGGACTCAATCGCCAGGTGGCAATGAGCCAGAAGTGTTTCGCAATCGAAAAGGCTGGTTTTCCATCAATGTGCAGACGGAGTCCTCGGCAAATTTGAAAATCTTTAGTTTGGTGATCGTTGGCCAAGATCCACATACGATCAAACTATTTTCAATGGTTCGCGGATAAAGTATCGCTTCGAAAGTGGATATTTCGGTAATTTTATTTTGGTAGGCGATAGAGGCTATCGAAATACGATGTATTTGGCAACCCCTTTTCTCGAGGCAAGCGACGAAGTGGAACGGCTTTATAATGAAAGCCAAATTCGCACTCGGAATGTGGTCGAACGTTCGCATGGGGTATTGAAGCGTCGTTTCCCTGTACTGGCATATGGCATCCGACTTAAATTGGAAACGGTAAGCGAAGTAATACTGGCGTGTTGTGTTCTGCATAATATTGCCTTAGACGAGCGGGATTTTTTACCAAGAGCGGAAATAATTGGCTTTGACGAAGTGCTTCAGCGAACAGCTGAAGTGAACTTTGAAGAAGCACTGGAGCAACCAGGAAGAAATGAGAGAAATGTACGAATGATCTTTGTTAGTCAATATTTCCGAAGAGTATTAGCTGAAACTTTGTAAATAACAGACATACATACATACCTATTTTAACTTAATAAAAATCAATTTTTTACCTCAAACCAAACTTCAAATCATATATATAAATTGCACTATACATAAATTTATCTTACTTCTTGTATATACATACACACTTAAAAATTTGTATAGAATTTTTGCACCGATCGGTGTTTCAGTGAGTCCTACACCGTTTGGTTTAAAAAACACCGTGCCAAAGTGTTAGAATTTAATATCCGAAAGAGAATATTTTTTTAACACCGAACGGTGTAAAAAAGTAAATATCAGATAGGATGTTTTTTACCTGTTAGGTGTTTATTTATAATACGCAAAATGATTATTTTTTTAACACTGTTCGAAGGGATGTTTCTTACAATTTTTATAAAATTGTCATTAAATTTATTAATCGTCAAAAAACCCCTAATAAAATTTGATTGGATTTTATTTCATTGGGCTTTATTTCATAACGAAATAAGACCCAAACAAAACAATTAAATATTTCCCAAAATTTATGAGATAGTCTCCGAAAATTGGGAGTTATTTCATATGAAGTAACACCCAAAAATGTCTGGACATTTTTTAGGGCTTATTTAATTTTTTTGGGGTCCATTTCGTGGTGCCAAAAATTACATTTAAATCTTTAATCAAGATTTACAAAATTAAATTGAATAATTTCAATTATAAATTTGTTTATCAATGAGAATGTGATTTCAAAATCACTCTTCTTCTTTGCCTTTTTTATTTCACACCGATCGGATGAGTTCAACATTTCACACCGAATAAGCGGTGTAAATTAACACCGTTCCGAGTAAAAAATGTAAATATCCGCTCACCGGTGTGAATTTACAATAAAAATAAGATTTGTCATTTACTGCAAAGTTGTTGCAGTTATTGGTTGTTGTTGTTGTTTTAAAAAATTATATTGACACATTCAAGTTTTTTTTTGTGATTTCCTTTCATCCATTGTGACAGTTCGTCCGAGCTGCTCAAAAAATTTTGTTTGATGTGGAAGAATATTCTGATCCGTTCTCTTCATTTCGTAATATGCAATACTCCATTGTAACTTGTACAAACGTAAATTGTATTTGAAACAAATTTCAATAGAATGACTAGCGTTAAGATAGCAACGAAGTTAAAATTGAGAAAAACAGAATTTTGGTGCTTGCACTGGGCATGCTTGCTAAAAAATGCATTCTCAGCGAACATGCAGTGAAGAAAACGAAATGTTTAGCATGAATTCTGACTCGCTAAGAATACGTGCTCGCTTTAAGCAAGCATGCCCTGAACTTGCCATTTTAACAATTTTTAGCATCAAGTGAAGAAAACGGCCCTAAATGCGTTCACTTCTTCGGCGAGAGCAGGGTTGTTATAGCTATTTCAAAAGTGTTCGACCGAGTGTGGCATAAAGCGCTCGTGTAAAAACTTGTTGCATATAGTTTTGGTGGTAACTTTGCTCGATACGATCGATCACGTGTTTCCTCAAGGACAGAACGATTCGTGTCGTAGTTGACGGTATTTCGTCCGAGAAGCACACCATTAACGAAAGAGTACCACAGGGTTCAGTCCTATCACCCACCTTGTTTCTGGTTTTTATCAACGACCTTCTGTCATTGACGCATAACCCATTACATTCGTTTGCGTCAAAAAACGCCCAAGCTCTATGGAGATTGAGAGAAAGAGGCAAAATATGAATGACACAATCCTTAATGATCTACAAAAAATCTCCGAGTGGGGTCTTGCTCAAGGCTCATTTATAAGGTTGTGGCACTTGAGAGAGAGCTCGGTCGAACTGTCAGAATGGATGAAAAGAAATGAATAAAATTAATGCTTAGAACAAAGAAAAGCACAGTGACAGTTCGAGCAAAGGCGGGAAAAAGAGTGCATTTCTCTCAAGTGCCATAACCTTATAAATGAACCTTGGATCTTGCTAATAGAATAGAGTTCAATGCAAGCAAGACCTAGTGCTGTCTGTTAACCCACAAGCGTGTGGATAGCCCCTTAGCTCCTCTCATTATGAATGGCCGCTCTTGACGTTCTGGGCATATCGATCCAATCTGATCTTCGATGGAATGATCATATTTTCGATGTGTCGAAAGAAGCGGCCAAGTGCCTAGGTTTTCTAAAACGGTGCAAAAAATTTTTCACTTCAGCTGATCTTGGCATGATCTACGATGAGCTTTTATTGAAAATGTCATCGAAATCGCTGTGAATATAAATTTTCCTAATGTCCTAATTAGGGATGGCTGCAGTTATTCCAACCCCGGTATTTTTGGAATCGAGCTTCGGGTGTAAATACTTTTCGGGATGCACATAGGGGTATTTCACCGATTTTGGCAGCCAAAAATCAATTTTATAAACACAGATTTAAAAGAAAAAAATAATTTTTGCAATGTTGAATACTGTTGAATATGTCCCAATGGTCGTACAGGGTTAAAATCAAATAACAGACTTGAATAGAAGCTATTTTTCAAATAAAATCATTTTTGCTGCCTTAACTGTTCAAATACCACAATGTGCGCTGCTAAACGAATTGTTTTTGCATTGTTTACTATGCCCCAATGGTCGTACAGGGCTCAAATCAAATAAAAGACTTCAATAGAAACTATTTACCGTATACAATAATTTTGGCCACCTAAGTCGGGCAAATACCTTAATGTGCGCTGCTAAACGATTTTTTTTGCAGTCTTGAAATAAGACCTATTTGAACCGATTTTTCGCCCCCGTAAGCCCCTGCACTGAAAATTTCATCAAAATCCGTTTTCAATAACTAATTTGCAAGCAAACAAATAAACAAACAAACAAATATTGCCCGTTAATAGGATAAGATATCAAAAATTCAATGACTAGGGGCGTGAAATGTATGAGTTGGTCATAAAAAATTTTTTCCCCTCAACATTTCTTCTGTACACAACAACATTCTTCCTGCCACCCTTCTGGGGATCCCCATACAAACAACCATGTCACTATAACCATGTCGTACATCGGTTAATGAAATTATTATGCAAGCAAATCAACAGAACTAGCACTACAAAATTGTATCTTGTAAAAAAAAAATTCTGCTCAAAACATGAAGTAATTCTTTTGTCGAATTTCCGTGGTAAAACAAACAACATTTGTTATTTGTTGCGCTTGAGATCGTGACAACAAAATCTAAAAAACGAAATGCTTGTTGTTTTCGTATAACAAAAAACAATAGTTTTCTTTTTTTCTTAATTTTATGTTCACTTTGGTACGCATTTCTGTTTGTAGCAAAGATCCAAACCTAAGCAGATAGTGAAACTGTTTACTTTCGCAGATTTAGCAAATGTAGAGTTAGTTTTTTCGTACAGTTTATTTCTAACCCCTGCTGATTACATTAGGCAAATAATTTTTAAATTATTAAATATGTACGTTTTGTTGTGCGCATTTATATGAAATGGGATTTAAGCTTATTATTCTGACACATTAAAACAACAAATACTGTATTCATTGATAAGATTATCAGCAAAAAGACGAGTATTTAAGACAGCTGATTTGTTATTTTACTTCATTACTTTTTGTAGTCTTATTGAGTGAAAAGCAATTCTTTACGATGAAAATCGCAATAATTGTTTGCATTATTTTAGGATGCATTCTTATGTGTTCTGGTTTGTTGATTATGTAGTACTAAACACAACAAATTCGAATTTGTTTAATTATGATCTATTTCAGGTAAAGGCAATAATGGAGCGCCAGGAAGAGACAGTGAAAGTGGAAGAAGAGGTAATGTCAAAAATGGTGGAGGAGGAGGAAACGGTGGTGATGGTGGAAAAGGTGGAGGAGGAAACGGAGGTGATGGTGGAAAAGGTGGTGGTACTGGAGGAGGGGGTGGTGGTGGAGGAGGAGGAAACGGTGGAGGAGGTGGAAACGGTGGTGGAGGAGGAAACGGTGGAGGAGGGGGAAACGGAGGAGGAGGAAAAGATGGTAAGGGTGGTGGTGGAAATGGAGGAAGACAAAGTTCCGGTAATGGTGGTCATGGAGCTAGCGGGAGAGATGGTCGACATGGAAAGTCGTAGAGATAATGAAAATAAATTTAAGATCTCTTCATTTCGATGCTTTAGCTTTTTTTAAAAAAATAGCCTTTCAATAGTTAAACAAAACTTAATAAACTTTAAGACCGTGTAATTTTCTAACTTTTAATCTAAACACCTTCAGATACAATTAGAGCTTTTCTTATGCTCTTTTACATCAATAAAAAATATGTTTACAAAAGATGTTCGCAATGATTGGATTTAGTAAATAGCTAAACTCTCTTAGAATTTATGGTGGTTATGTTACAGCTTAAAATAATACAGAACAGCTGAAAATTATAATAAAATTGTAGAGTAGATTTGTATGGTTTAATGTTAGTTATCACCCGAGTTTTTGTTATCTACATTGAAGGGAAAAACTTAACATTCTATGCCTAAACCAAGCAGAAAGGCTATCGTTTAAAGTTTTTCCATTCAAGCACTATTTTTTATTATTAGAGAAAAATTTTCTATTCAAAAAATTGTTTAGTCAGTGTAATGCAAAAATAACATCTATAAACTTTGGTCGATTTTTTCTTGATTCAATTTTATTGCTCTCATGAAATGGTAATAGTTTTGTTGATCCAAGTAATTTATTACCTTATAGAAGTGCATTTTGCTTGACATAAGAATATTTTTCTAAAGAGAAAATAATTTTATTGATGAAGGTAAATCATTTTCTAAAAAAGCGATCACGAGCTATAAATAAGAAAATTATTTACTAGGCTAAAAAAGAATTTGCTTTATTAATTTAGTTTTATTTATATACATATTTATTATTGTTTTTATATATATTATATATATATTATTTACTGAAGCGGAGCTTTTTACGACTCGTTTTGTGATTTGCTTGAGTGAAATCTCAAAACGACACATTTTTCCATTCACCTTTTTCTCAGAAATGTTGTTGATTTTTGTTTGCGTCTTTATTTAGATAGAATATTTATTTATTTAAATGAAATATCATAAATAATATTATTACATGAGAAGAGGCACTAGCAACAAAGGCTATCGACCCAAAATGATACTAACAGATTTTAAGAGAATATAAAATTAAAAATATTTCTTTGACACCAATGAGAACCTGCGGTCTTTCGAATGATAGTTTAACACGCTAACATTTAATCCAAACATCTTCGTTGCTGTACAGATAACTTATCATATATTGGGGGTTGGAATTAGTTTTAAAGGTTTTCTAAGAGATGGCGTAACTATCAATAGATCGCATCGGGCACACCTGTGACTATATTCATTTCAAAGCACATTGTCTAAGCTTCACTTTCAGTATGTGTCATTCCACTGAAGTGTAAACAACATATATTTTTTTCTCTGTGAACATGTCGACTTTCGTTCCAACAAAACGCATTTTGCGGGAAGGTTTACTTTTGTGTTCCATTTGAAGAAAAAAGCGGTTGAAGCACAACGCATGCTTACTGAGGCTTACGGGGACTATGCTCCATCGATTTCTACTTGTGAGTATTGGTTCCGTCGGTTTAAAAGTGGTGATTTTGATACGGAAGACAAAGAGCGTCCGGGCCAGCCGAAAAAGTTTGAAGATGAGGAATTGGAGGCTTTGCTCGATGAAGACCCGTGTCAAACCCTTCAAGAATTGTCAGAATCATTGGGAGTCGACTTATCAACGGTCGGCAAACGCTTGAAGGCCATGGGAATGATTCAAAAGCAAGGAAATTGGGTGCCGTACCAGTTGAAGCCGAGAGACGTTGAACGGCGATTTTGCATGTGCGAACAACTGCTTCAACGGCATAAAAGGAAGAGTTTTTTGCATCGTATTGTCACTGGCGATGAAAAGTGGATCCATTACGATAATCCTAAGCGAAAAAAATGGTGGGGACCACCCGGCCATGCATCAACATCGAGGGCCAAGCCGAATATTCATAGCGCCAAGCTTATGCTGTGTATTTGGTGGGATCAGAAGGGTGTCGTGTACTATGAGCTGCTGAAACCTAACGAAACCATCACTGGGGAACGCTACCAACAACAATTGATGCAATTGAGCCGAGCATTAAAGTTCAAACGGCCGGAATATGCCAAAAGACACGACAAAGTGGTTTTTCAACATGACAACGCACGGCCACATGTTGCAAGAACCGTCAAGGAAACGTTGGAGGCGCTGAATTGGGATGTGCTACCCCACCCGCCTTATAGCCCAGACATAGCCCTTTCCGACTACCACCTATTCAGATCGATGACGCATGGCTTGGCTGAGCAGCGCTTCACTTCTTACGAGGATACCAAAAAAATGGGTCGATTCGTGGATTGCCTCAAAAGACGAATCGTTCTTCCGGCGCGGAATCCATATGCTGCCAGAAAGATGGGAAAATGTTGTAGCTAACGATGGACAATACTTTGAATAATATATATTGTACCGTTGTTTCTAAATAAATGCTCAAAAACCGAAAAAAACCTTTAAAATTAATTCCAACCCCCAATAGATGTTCATCTTGACACCAAAAGCCGGCAGCAATTTCTTGAAGCTTGAAAAAACCTTTATTTTCAAAGCTTGATTGCAACACATGCCCAAGCATTTTCTAAAATGCAAGAAGAAGCTCAGTTCTATTTATAGAATTTTTTTATATAAACTCATGAAAATCCTGGGGCCGAATTACGGCATCCGTGATCGAGCAAAATTGTACAAGATTGATAGGCACTTGTCTCGTCGTGCCCTTCGTAATTTTGCTCGATCACGGATGCTGTAATTCGGGCCCTGGTTTACACTCGTCAAGACTTGACAGTCAAGTCTTGTGTTTCATGTCGATCGACGCATGTGGAAAGGGGAAGAACAAACTTGAACGTACCGTCAATTCTTGGGCAATTCGTTTTTTGTTCGTTCGTTGTCACGTTATTTTTAATTTTATTTCATCGTCATCAGCGCAAACTTGAGAAGGAAAAGAAGAAGCAAAAGAAGAAGAGCGTCAAGTTTAAAAGGAAATATGCAAAACTTGACCGTCAAGTATTGACGAGTTTAAGCCAGGTTAAGTGATAGAGCAAATTGAACAAGATTGATAGGCACTTGTCTCTTCGTGCCCTTCGTAATTTTACTCGATCGCGGATGCTGTAATTCGGCCCCAGGACAGACAATGATATGATTCGCTTTAAGCAAAAGAAGGAAATATTTTTTGTGAAAGCAAGAATGCAGGGGCCGAATTACAGCATCCGTAATCGAGCAAAATTATGAAGGGCACGACGAGAAAAGTGCCTATCAATCTTGTACAATTTTGCTCGATCATAGATGCTGTGATTCGGCCCCTGTATAAAATTTATGAAAGTAAAAACGATTCATAACATGCTGTGTAGAACATCAAATATAAGACTAAGAGTTGGAAGCGAACATAAGACGAGTATGTGCTATAGAGAAAGGGGTTGCAGGAGAGATCATGTTTAGTGTCCCAAAAGGAAATGTACTGCTTACAATATCAATGCTGTGTTAAACACAATGAAGCACGAAGCGCTTCAAGTTCTAATACAACTTTTCATTACCTTACACAGCACTTGGCCGCCTCAGAGTCAATGAATTTTCGACACACATTGTTTGCCGCAAAGTATCAAGTCTAGCTACTCTTTGCATCTGTCAGTGCATGGGGAAGTTAGCAGAATTACTACTTTCTCGATGAAACTGTGTGCTGAGCTAGTGTTTAGGAAAATAAGAAGATCTTACTACTTTATCGATACAATTGTGCGCGGAAAAGCATCGATTCGAGCTACAACAATCATCTGCTAGTGCTCAGGGAAATAAGTAGACCTACCCCTAGCCTCCACGTGACATATTCAGCCCTATAATAATAATGCTTATTATTATTAACATAATTGGCGTAATAAAAGGACCGAAAATAAGTTATTTTAAAAATTTTAAGGAAAAAAATCATTATGTAAAAATCAAATCAAATCACTACACTTATAAATTACACTTTATCTTGCCACTGAAACTGTACGCACCACGCAGAATTCAGCTTAAAACTGTTTCAATTTGATACCTTTTGTCACCAGCATAATAGCAACGGTCTAAGCAGATGTAAACAAGAGCTTGCACAAAGAAGACAAGAAATGCAAAGAAAATAACGGAATGATGCTTTTTTTTCTATTGCTTCTTTTTTTCTATTGCTTCTTTTTTCACATTCAAAGTGTGCGAGAGAGTAGTAAAATTAACCTTTGTCCTCAGATTCAGCATACATCGAGTATCAAGCACTAGATTGGTGCATATACTTCTGTTTTCGGGCATAAGAGTAGTGCTACGGAAGAGATGTATGAAACCATGCAAGAGATTACACAGTACTCGGGCAATTTCCTTCTGGGTATATACACTCACGGTAAAAAAAAATAAGCCGACTTAATAATTTAATAAGAAATATTCTTTTTCTTGAACACAGTATTATGAAATCAACCAATATAAAAGCACGACCAAAATTTATTGAAATTCTTAAAGAGAGATATGTTGAGAGTCCATCGCACCTAATTTGACCTCTCAATGTCGTCATAATTCTTTCAACTTATTTTTTAAGTTGAAGTGTTCAAGTTTTGTTGTGCCGACATTCGTTGAATTTTTACAGCCATTTACCTTGTTGAAATTAAAGAACAAAATCCTTTTTTTTTGGGTAGATTTTGCTGGAAATAGGACTTTGTAAAAGATTTGACAAAATAAGTACGTTTTGTAATATGTATATGCATATTAATCAGTTTTTGACAAAAAAAATGTTTAAATTGACGCCATTTAGCGAATTCTTAACCGATTTCGACGTTCTCAAGTTCAATGGAAAGGTATTTTTAGGAGCAATGAATTCATTGAATTCATGAATTCAAAGGTATTTTTAGGAGCAAAATGTCAGTAATGGAAAATAATTTAATTAAAATTTATAGAAACACAATTTTATTTTTAAGTTCAAGAAAAGTACAAGAATTTGCTCCGCTACACGCTTCATTTTGTATTTATCAGATATATTTTTGCATAGCCTTATTTTACGCTTTTATTACAAAATGGATAAATTTAAACATGGCATAAATTGTATGAAACGCCCCATATTCATAATTATTTATTGAAAATCTTGGAATTTTTAAAAAAAGATTTGCTTGTACAAAAAAAAAATTACCAAAACGATAAAGAATTTACCATTTTAACAAGTCAAAAATTTTCTACCAAATATGGTAATATTTTACCAAAATGGTAACCGTGATTGCAGCGCTTGCGTTGTGCGACCATACTACTAGCAATGTACTTGCTGTGAGTAGATTACAAGTAGCAAAAATGCCATCGCTGGCAGATCTCTGCTACGCATGTTTAATCCCTTAAAATGTTGTTATTGCAAATTACGCTGAAGTAAACTTACTGAACAAACGCAATTTACATCGCCAATACGACGTTCATTGAATACCACTGTTAAATTTGAATTATTTATATTACGTATTAAATTTATTCCATATTAAAAATATATTTTGTTTACTAAAATGTACATTTTAAATAGCATAATAAAAATTATAAATTCATATTTTTCCGAAATATTTATTTCAATTTATTAAACGTAACATTGAACTACATTTAATTTTACCTAACACAAAAATTAACAAGAACAAAAAATTCAGCACTAAAAATATAAAACAAAATATTGTATCATTATATTTATATAACTAATTTTTATTTAGAAAATGAAATGTTCTTAAAATAATTTTGAAAAATATAAATAAAAAACCAGAACTTTTCTCTATAGCTGTATAAAAAGGAATTCTACGTCTATACTTACTATGCTATAGAAACTGTTTCTTTTCTTAAAAAAGTTGGTAGGGAAAAATACCGAAATACCGATTACGCTTATATCGGAAGTGGGCATATTAGCCCTCCGATCCCAACAATTTTGTTTAATGTGAATACATTTTGTCTATAGTAGTTCCAATATTAGTTTTTGTTGATGTACTTTATTTTTTTGGGAACATATACCGCATTTTCGATGTTGGTTATATGGAAAAATTTAAACCATGTCAAAAAAAGCTATGAATACAAATTTTTATCTTATTACGTTTTTTAAACGTGGGGGTATAAAAAGCCAAATATGACTCGTTGTAATATCGTTCATGTTGCATAAAAACGATTGTGAAGCAAGAAATATTTTTCAAATTTTTTTAAGCACATCTGTGAATTTGAAATAGATTTTATTTTTTTTTTAAACATAAGAAAGCTGTGAAATGTATTGTTTTATTTTTTATGCTTATGCTTATATTTGTTTATTGTGGTGTTCACTTATTGTTAAAATATTTACTTGTTTTATTTTGTATACTTTACAAAATAATTATATTTACTTTAATTCTGTTTATTATTTACAGTCATAACAAAAGTCAGAGATAAAAATTTGTATTAAAAAAATTTATATATAAATAAAAATATAAAAAAACTGGCAAGAACTAAAATACATGTTATTATAAAATAAATATATATAAGATAAGCCACCACCATATTTATGTTATATATTAAAATCTTATCTGAGCAAAAAAGTACATTGGTATTTTATTTCATGATTGGAAATGAAATTTTTAAAATAAATCTACTTTCTAAATTTATTCATAAATTCTATATTCATGTTGATTATTCATTTTAAAAGCTGTTTGTAATTTCAGAACGAATACGTTGCTCAACTTCTGAGTGTCTGGTAACTTCAACTGTTTGTGTTAAATCTGCACTTTCAATATCTGGTTCTTCGATGCTTTGCATGATCAAGTTTTCTTCCAAGGACCCACAAAATTTATAGTGGATGCTAATGTTGTGCAAGGCTGCACAAATATTAATAATTTTAGTTGCCTTCAGAGGTGAATAGTGCAGCCTGTCGAGCTCCAAGAAGCCATCGCCATCTATTTTTGAGAATGCCATTTATTATTGTAACTGTAATGTACTGTAGAAAATCAAATGATAAAATAATCATTGTGTTTATTCTTACGACTGTATGCCAAAGACACACATGCACTGGTTAGATGTTTAGAGACTGAAGGAGTCGGGCGAGAGCCATTAAAGCCACTAGCTATCAGTCGTTGGGGGGTACGTGACGCCTTCAACCTACCAGAAAACCATACGTACATACATTTACTAATTATTTTAGACTCTCTTAAATATTCTAACTTTATAATGGACCGGAATGACCACTCACAAAACTAGTCCCCAAAGTGATCATTAAAATGAAAGCAAAATGTATGGATCAACTATTATCACATTAAAATCTATCTTCAAGATGTATGTGAAGATACGTGCTCTATACCCACCCTACCTTTGGCCTTACTATGCACGATGTTTCTGCAAGACCCCGAAAGAACCATATTCTACCGTATCTTTCACATCACTCTACATTAGAAAAATTATTTTTATTTAGCCAATCATTTTATTTTAAGTTTTTATTTCATGAAGTATTTCATTTAAACATTCTCCAAAAACTACCTTAAGTTTAACACCAAACTGCATTTAATATTTATTTAAATCATAAAATTCGAATTCAATTGTAATTTTATTTCTGCTTGTCTATACACGTTTGGTTCAATATTAAGTATTATTTCATAATTAGTAGCAAAAATATTTATCAAAATTAATTTAGTGTAGTTATAGTGTAGAAATTATTCATAAAAAAATAGTAGGCACCTTTGACCCAGTATTATATCTGTATCCATAATAATAACATTTTATAAGTTTTTAAATAGAACTCAGTTTTTGATGCAGCTGCGTTTCACACATATTGCTCCATACACACACACAATCTGATGTGTACTTTTAGCCAAAGTTATAACAAAAGAAGAATTAAAGAATTTTTTAACATAATTTATATGTAGATTGAAATCTTTAGAGATTGAAATCTTAACATTGCAACAATACTTAAGCTGTTAATGAAACATATATATAAATAGAGGCGTGTTAGGAAACATTATTTTGTAGAAATATTTGCCTTGATCTATAAGTTAAATTTAATTCAAATATTATTTTAAAATTTTCGCTTTAAGAAAATCATTCAAAAATTATGGATTCATAAAAGCAAGCTACTAACATTTTTGCACTCAACGCTGCCCGAAACAATAGTAAACATAGAGAGAGTGAGTGCGACACGATTAACACAGTACCTGTAACAAAAATACTGGTTCTTACAAAATGAGCAAATGAAAAGAGAATTTAATAATTTCTCTGCTGCATTTTGTTGCTGTTAATATTTATGTTGCTTTTTGTTTCGATCAACTTTTGATTAACTTTGTTGTTGTTGTCGTTGTAGTATTATTTTTTTTTTGTTTTAAATTGTAAATATTTTAAAAATACATAAATATAGTAAATAATGGTTTTATATTTTTTTTGTTTGCTTCTACTTTAATTTGTTGCTTGTTGCAAGGTTTTCATTACAGATTTAATTTATTTTAAACTTTTGTAGAGAAAATAATTAAGAAGGTAGTGTTGTTGTTACTCACTTTTAATACTTTGTTGCTGACGTCCATCGCTGAAGGCCTTCGGTGATGTCGATCGATGCTTCGTTTTAAATTAAAATGTTAATATTAAATTTAGATATAAAAAGTTTTTCTGTTTTTTTTTTTTTTTTTTGGTTGTTGTTGTTAATCAAAACTCAATCAAAGTTTGTAGTAATATGTCGCTGTGTGTGTGGGCAAATGTGTGCGTGAGCAAGTATGTATGTGAATATGAACACTTTTAATTAACAGCTACATTAATTATTTTACTTACAATTATTTATATTTTGTACTTAAGTTTAAATTTATATTAACTTTAGCTTAACTTTTTCACTTTTACTAACTTTTGTATATGCGAAATTTTTTCATCTTTATCACTTTAATCTAGATTTTGTTGTCTTTGCTTTTATACAGATTTAAGGCTTATTTTTTAGTAATTTAAGTAAAATTTAAGGCATTGTAACCAACGTAGCGATTATTAATGTTTTTTTTTTTAAGAAGGAAATTGCAACAATAAGAACACACTTTTCTGAACTATATTTAATCAAAATGAACTTTGGTCAAAATTCCTGAACTTTTTCAGCTTTTAACTTTTAATGGTTTTTTTTCAAAACTAAATTATTTCTGTTTATGCTTCTAAGTATGTTTTTTTTTTTTTTTTTTAACTTTATGCACTTTTTAGGACCGAAATTTTAGATGAAGCTGTTATTTTTGATAAATTTGTGTGTGCCGTTTACCACGAGGCGTAATCATAACTGGTTCGCATTTCGTTTGTGTCTTGCTACTGATGATCGCCCACGCTATTCTCTCTTGTTACCAAGCCATGAATTGATTATGTTCGGCGATCATTGAGTCTAGAAGAGATTATCGTAATGCTCAACAAAAACGACTGACAAGATGCCGTTGAGTTTTTAATGATGCTACCCTTTATGATCGATTGATTTTTCTAAAATTTTAGAGACCATATTCACACTATATTTTAATTAGAAAATTAAAGAAAATTTACCTTTTTGTGGATATTTAAGACAATAGCAGATTCGCTTATAATTGTTTGACTAGCAATTAGTATTAAAGTTTTATAGAATTTTTCCTTTGGGCACTGTATTAGAATTCGACGAATCTCTCAAAGTTCATCTAAGAACGCTTAAAAATATTTTTTTTTAAAAATATTGCGTTAAGCAATTGTAATTTTAAATTTTATATTAAAATTCAAATGAAAATGTTGGTTAAACTTATTGGATTTCACCAAACTTACCGGAGTTTTCGATTCAAAGATAAAAGTTAGGTAAGTTAAATTTGAAGAAACGTGTTGATGCTTTGGCAACTCAAAGGAAAAGGAAGTTAGTTCTCTATTCTCTGATAAAGTGAAGTTTGCTGAGACGAATAGGAACTGTTCAGAAGCTTGCTGAAGTTAGCGAAATGTCAAAACACAAAAGTAGTGCCATTTATGCACTTAATTGGTTTTTGTACTTGCTTTCTAAAAATTTTGAAATTGGGATAATGAATAATCTTAAGTTGTTCGTTACAAACCAGATAATACTTTGATTTATTATTAAACAAAGATATTAGATGGAAAACCATTTAATTATTGCCTCATATCCTTTGCGTGAAATGTGCCAACCAATTTGCCTTGTAAATCTTCTAACGTATAGTAATGGCTACCAATTTTGTCTCGAACGCGAGCCTTTACGAAAACTGGGCTTAATTTAGAATTGAAATTTTTCTCGAAACTGCTTTGAGCAAAATTCCGCCTAAAGACTTCTTGACCTACCTTAAATGTAACTGGACGGGATCGTAAATTGTATTGTTGTGCGTTTCTGTCATATGCATCTTTAATATTTTTCCTAAGGTCTTGCCTCACCAATTCTAATTGGTCGTCGCGGTTTAATTTGCATATGGATTCGTTTAAGATTCCTAAATTTTTCAAAAGCGTATACGTAGATCCGTGTGTGATCATATCAAAGCCAAATAATGCATGATACGGGGAACATTTTATGGACTCATGCAATGAGTTTCTTAAAGCACAGCTGATTGCGGTAAGATTTTCATCCCACTGACGATGGTCAGTTTTTAGGTATGCTCGAATTGCTGCTATTAAGGATCTATTAACTCTCTCAGACGCATTCGATTGAGGTGAATACAGAGCTGTATATGTGTGAACGATTCCTAATTTTGTGAAAAATGCTTTAAGGTCATTCGATTTGAACTGCGATCCATTGTCGCTCACAACTACTTCAGGTACACCGTACATATGGAAAATGCTTTCCAAAAGAAACTTTTGAATTGCATTGGAAGTGAATTTTTTCAATGGACATAACCAGTGGAATTTAGTTAAGTGGTCAACGACAATAAGTAATCCTATAATGCCAAGTTTTGTTCTAGGATATGGACCTAATATATCTATATAGATGCGCTGGAATGGTCTGCAGGACTGAGCCTGTACTCCCATCGGTGGCTTTAAACAAATATTTGGAGCTTTTGTTTCTTTACAAACATCACACTTTTTGATGAAATCCCTTACATCTCGTACCATCCCTGGCCAGTAGAAATGTCGTCTAACTAAGTTCAGTGTCTTATTAATACCTCCGTGCGCAGCGATGACTGATTCATGAGCTCTCACTAGCACATGCGAACGAAGCTGTTCTGGTATCCACAATTTCCATGCTGTTTGATCACTCTCAAGATCACCAGTATAATGTTCTGTTCTGAAGTATACAAACTTATCAACAATTTTTATGTCAGGATATTTATCAGGTTTTTCAAGAATTTTTTTCTTTAATGTCTCATAATCACCGTCTTGGAAGTGAAAGGAATTCAAATCGATTTCTGGGCCCATATCTTCTAATGCACAAATTTCCTCACAGTGAATTCTGGATAGAGCATCGGGCACAACATTATCTTTCCCTTTCCGATGGCTTATAGAAAATTTAAAAGCCTGTAATTTTAGAGCCCATCTAGCAAGTCTACCGCTGAGATCTTGTTGTCTCAACAACCACACAAGACTTGAGTGATCTGTAATCACCTCGAATTCTTGCATTTCAAGATAACATCTAAATCGTTTTATTGCTTCAATCGCTGCTAGACACTCTCGCTCTGTAACGCTGTAATTTCGTTGGGCAGAATTCAATTTTTTGGACATAAAAGCAACGGGTTTTTCGTTTCCCTCGTCTGAAATTTGTACGAGAACTGCACCTATGTCGTAATTACTAGCATCACAGTGAACGAAGAATTTTTTTGAAAAGTCAGGGTTCACGAGCACTGGGGCTGAAGTAAGTAAAACTTTTATTTTTTCAAATGCTTTCTGAGCTTCATCAGTCCAAGAGAATTTCTTCTTAGTGGAAAGAGTCTCTGTAATGGGAAATGTGACATCTGAGAAATTCTCAACAAACCTCCTATACCATCCTGCGAGTCCCAATAAGCCTCGAACTTGCTTAATATTTTTTGGCACTGGCCAAAGCAAGATTGAATTTATTTTTTCGGGATCTGTTGCAATTCCTCCATTCCCTATCAAATATCCAAGATATTTCACTTGAGTAACGCAAAATTTACTCTTACTAACGTTTATCGTTAAATTAGCCTGCCTAAATTTCTCAGCAATCCTTACTAGAATAGCACGATGAGTCTCAAAATCTTCTGACACAATACATAAATCATCTAAATATCCAAATACACAATAACGCAGATCTGGTGGAACTATTTCATCCATGAGTCGTGACATGGTTTGAGCCGCATTGCAAAGACCAAAGGGCATGACAACGAATTGGTACAATGGGCGTCCTGGAATGGTAAATGCTGTTAGCGGTTTTGAATCCGCAGAAAGACCAATCTGCCAGAAGGCGTCTTTTAAATCAATCTTTGTAATGAGGTTTGCCTTTGGCAATCTCGCGAAGATACCTTCAATGCTGGGAAGCGGATATGCATCCTTCTTCGTGACTTCATTAATTTTTCTGGCGTCTAAGCACAGTCTAACCTTGTTTGGTTTTACTACCATTCTCATGGGAGAGCTCCATGCACTCGTCGATGGCTCAATTACTCCTAACTGCAACATCCTGTCGATTTCTGTAAACATTAACTGCTCTACTGCTGGTGATACTGGGTAGAAGCGTTGTTTTACTGGTTTTGCTTCATCTACATCAATATGGTGTTCAATCAGTTTTGTTCTGCCTAATCCGTGAAGTTCGAAATTCGGAAAAAGGGACTTGACCGTTTCTAGCTGCTGAAGCTGTTGGGTCGAAAGAGGATATAGCTTTTCATCATCAGAACTATTATTTTCCAAAACGAGTTCTTCTGAAGTTTCAACTGCTGAAATTAAATGGGGAGCTAAATTGAATTTTTTCCAAAAATCTATACCTAAGATAACACGTTGAGAAATCGATGGTATGATGAAAAATTTTAGATTTTTTGATTCGCCTTTATATTCTAACTTGACTTCAATCCATCCTAAAACTTTCTGTAGCTTTCCATCTGCGGTTTTTACTGAAGTATTTGTTTTCTGAAAAGTTTTTATTTTAGAAAAATCTTCAAGAGCAAGGTCAGAGCCTAAGCAACTAATGTTTGCACCTGTATCTAAAACACCGATTTCAGTTCTATTCAAAAAGGAAACTTTAGCATAAAAGCGCATATCTTCGTTGTTATTGAAAACAGCAGAAACAAGTAGTTTTTTTGTTAGTTTTACAACTTTCCAAAATCTACGAAGACGCAAAGTGGATCTTTTAATTTTCTTAGTAGCATAATTCATGTTGGAAAAATCTTTGAAAATATTTCGTTTTATAGCATTATATTCAATCCAGCGTTCATGATATGGACGAATAGGATATAATATAGGCTTACATTCATTTTTATCTAAAATATTTCGTTTTAAAATTTTTATGTTACTAGAAATTTCTGTATTAGTTTCTGTATTTGTTTTTTCTTTTAAATTAATATCAGCTGAACCAGCCGGTAATTTATTTAACTTAGTATGGGTACTTAATACTAACGGGTTGCCGTTCGGATGTTTTTTAAAGGACCCGCTTTCAAGTTTTTCGAGCGTTTGGCAATACATTTTGGGCATTGGGGCTTATAAACATTTTTTTCCCCGCATCCGTAGCAAAATATTAACCTTTCGCTTAAGCAGTCTTGCCAATGATGACCTTCTTGGTTACAATTCCAACACTTTGAAACACTTTGTTGCAAGGCTTTCACAGAACTAGTGGACTCCGAATTTAGTGTATCACTCGTTTCATTTCTATGGTGCATTTCGACAAATAATCGAACACCAATGAATATTGAATTGTAGTCTAGTGGAGAGTGCGCTAGACTCTCAACCCAAAGGTCCCTGGTTCGAATCCGGGCTCGGGCATGGTTCTTTTCACTTTCTTTGTTCTTTCTTTGTCCTACATTTAAGAATTATGGAAAACTAAAAATTCACAACTAAATTGTGGAAAATGTGAAGGAATGGAACAACTAAGGGCTTGAAATGCTTGCCGAGGTTAAGGCATAACACTAGCCTCGGTTAAAAAAGCAATTCAAATTGTCTTTCGCAGTTGTTTCCCCTAATCAATAATTCACATATAGTTTCCAATCAATTCCTCTACATAATCTATCCCTTTCCTTTCAGGTCAAAGACCAAACCTTGTTTGTATAAGGCGCATGCCTTGGTTCTTTGATCTTTAAAAAAAAAAAAAAAAAAAAAAAAAAAAAAAAAAAAAAAAAAAAAAATCATCTTCATTTACTAATTCGCTCAAATTTATTTCTGCAACATGACGACGCTGTGTAAAATTTGTACCTTGCACGTTACGCGATTGTTGACTACGTCTAAAGGATTCTTCAGATAAAAGATTTTCTCTCATCTGGCAAAGGCTGCGCAAATGTGCAATGGAATTGACCTTAACATATAAGAGTTCATGTCTTATGTCAATTCTGAGGTTTCTAATTATAATTTCAATTAGGTCAAGATCTGAAAGGCTTTCTGATAAACGATCAGTTAAGGACAAAATTGCTTCATAAAAAACTTCGAAACTTTCATTTGGCCTTTGTTTTCGGCTCCGAATTTCTTCGCGAATATCATAATCAGTTTTAAAATCTTTATACTGTTCCTTTAAAGCATCGCAAAAAGCTGAAAATTGGATACCTTGGTGGTTTACCTGTTTGTGGTAACGCCAGTACCAATCTTTTGCTTTCCCAAAAAGTAAAATATGTAAATTACTACAGAGAGCTTGAAAATCGTTATTAAGACTTGACGACGTTAACGAACGGATTCTATACAAAAAATCTTCGATGCTTAAACTATTCGACGAACCGTCAAATTTTACGTTCCAATTTTGCATTATGGAAGTAATTTTCTCAGCGCTCAAATTAGAGTAAGAATTTCTGTGTGTAGGTAACGCGTTATGCCTACTTACATTATCTGTCATTCGAGAAGGGTTTATATCAGGAATATTATCATTGGAAGTGTTTGGTGGTGCAATTTTATTGCTGCGATTTGGTTGTAATTGAATATTAGACAGCATACGCTGTAAATTTGTTTGAATCATGTTTGAAATTTGATTGTAATCTATCGCTTGCGCATTAATATTGTTACTTGCAATATGGGGCGTATGAGTTACATTTACTCTTGTATTGTTTGATTGATTATCTACATCTAATAATGGAAGCGAATAATTTTGGTTGTAATTTAAATGGTTTGGTTGAGAATTTCCAAGTGAGGATCGAGCAGAGCTCTCCTCAAGTTTTCGTCTAGATCCGCGTGTATAATGTCGTTTGGGAACTGCTCCACGACCACGATTCCCACTATGACTACGCGCTGAATTTTGATTTGAGTTTGTATTGTTATTAATCGAATTAGTGCTACAAGGTTGCATTTCAACGCTAATTACTACTAACTCGTTAGCTTGCGACACACGCCTACAATTTGGACATTCTTGTGAATCTTCTAGCCAATGTTCGATGCATGCCTTATGAAACACATGGTTACATCGTGTGATCATACATTCTGAACCATTGGATAAGGGTTGCAAACAAATTGTGCATGCGGATTCTGCGTGAGGAACGAATGCTGGCAAATCCTCAGAACTGTGCCTTACAGCCATTTAAGAATTATAAAATTTTAAGAAAAATACCTAAAAAAAATTTCGATTACCGAATAATTAAACTATATATTTATCACAGTTTTCCTTGTTTGAGTGATGTTGACGAAAGATACGAAGATTTATTTGAAAATAGTTGATAAGAAATCAAAAAAAAGGGATATTGATAAAAAGAATAAAAACACTCTTTGTATAAATTGTTGTATAAACGTTAACTAAATCTTTACATAATCCTATTGGAATCAATTATAGATATCACAAAATTAGAATTTCGAAAAAAGCATTACCAATGAAAATATTTTCGGACAGATTTTCGCTCCGATAGCAAAAAAAAACTATATTTCCAAAAAATACTCAAAGGCTTAACTCATAAATACAAAAATATTATTTTCAGACTTTTTATTCGCTTATTGATGTTATCAGCTTAAATTGAGTCAGGCAAATACGATTTAAATCAAAATAAATACCAGTTAACATATCGGTCGATAGCTACTCGGACCAAATGCCAAATAGTCGATATCCAGAAATGAACAAATATTCTTCTGTTAAAAAACATAAATACCAAAAACCTAAAATAAACATTCGCGAAATTTTGTTTTGAAATTTATCAAACGGATATGTATACAGACCTATCAGAAGGATAAGCATGTACCTTTTGTGTGCAAACACAAGTCTAGAAAACAAAAACTAAGAAAAACATTTTTTGATTGTAAATTGCAGAAAAGACTTTGTTTGCCCCACGTTGGGCGCCATTTTGTAACTGTAATGTACTGTAGAAAATCAAATGATAAAATAATCATTGTGTTTATTCTTACGACTGTATGCCAAAGACACACATGCACTGGTTAGATGTTTAGAGACTGAAGGAGTCGGGCGAGAGCCATTAAAGCCACTAGCTATCAGTCGTTGGGGGGTACGTGACGCCTTCAACCTACCAGAAAACCATACGTACATACATTTACTAATTATTTTAGACTCTCTTAAATATTCTAACTTTATAATGGACCGGAATGACCACTCACAAAACTAGTCCCCAAAGTGATCATTAAAATGAAAGCAAAATGTATGGATCAACTATTATCACATTAAAATCTATCTTCAAGATGTATGTGAAGATACGTGCTCTATACCCACCCTACCTTTGGCCTTACTATGCACGATGTTTCTGCAAGACCCCGAAAGAACCATATTCTACCGTATCTTTCACATCACTCTACATTAGAAAAATTATTTTTATTTAGCCAATCATTTTATTTTAAGTTTTTATTTCATGAAGTATTTCATTTAAACATTCTCCAAAAACTACCTTAAGTTTAACACCAAACTGCATTTAATATTTATTTAAATCATAAAATTCGAATTCAATTGTAATTTTATTTCTGCTTGTCTATACACGTTTGGTTCAATATTAAGTATTATTTCATAATTAGTAGCAAAAATATTTATCAAAATTAATTTAGTGTAGTTATAGTGTAGAAATTATTCATAAAAAAATAGTAGGCACCTTTGACCCAGTATTATATCTGTATCCATAATAATAACATTTTATAAGTTTTTAAATAGAACTCAGTTTTTGATGCAGCTGCGTTTCACACATATTGCTCCATACACACACACAATCTGATGTGTACTTTTAGCCAAAGTTATAACAAAAGAAGAATTAAAGAATTTTTTAACATAATTTATATGTAGATTGAAATCTTTAGAGATTGAAATCTTAACATTGCAACAATACTTAAGCTGTTAATGAAACATATATATAAATAGAGGCGTGTTAGGAAACATTATTTTGTAGAAATATTTGCCTTGATCTATAAGTTAAATTTAATTCAAATATTATTTTAAAATTTTCGCTTTAAGAAAATCATTCAAAAATTATGGATTCATAAAAGCAAGCTACTAACATTTTTGCACTCAACGCTGCCCGAAACAATAGTAAACATAGAGAGAGTGAGTGCGACACGATTAACACAGTACCTGTAACAAAAATACTGGTTCTTACAAAATGAGCAAATGAAAAGAGAATTTAATAATTTCTCTGCTGCATTTTGTTGCTGTTAATATTTATGTTGCTTTTTGTTTCGATCAACTTTTGATTAACTTTGTTGTTGTTGTCGTTGTAGTATTATTTTTTTTTTGTTTTAAATTGTAAATATTTTAAAAATACATAAATATAGTAAATAATGGTTTTATATTTTTTTTGTTTGCTTCTACTTTAATTTGTTGCTTGTTGCAAGGTTTTCATTACAGATTTAATTTATTTTAAACTTTTGTAGAGAAAATAATTAAGAAGGTAGTGTTGTTGTTACTCACTTTTAATACTTTGTTGCTGACGTCCATCGCTGAAGGCCTTCGGTGATGTCGATCGATGCTTCGTTTTAAATTAAAATGTTAATATTAAATTTAGATATAAAAAGTTTTTCTGTTTTTTTTTTTTTTTTTTGGTTGTTGTTGTTAATCAAAACTCAATCAAAGTTTGTAGTAATATGTCGCTGTGTGTGTGGGCAAATGTGTGCGTGAGCAAGTATGTATGTGAATATGAACACTTTTAATTAACAGCTACATTAATTATTTTACTTACAATTATTTATATTTTGTACTTAAGTTTAAATTTATATTAACTTTAGCTTAACTTTTTCACTTTTACTAACTTTTGTATATGCGAAATTTTTTCATCTTTATCACTTTAATCTAGATTTTGTTGTCTTTGCTTTTATACAGATTTAAGGCTTATTTTTTAGTAATTTAAGTAAAATTTAAGGCATTGTAACCAACGTAGCGATTATTAATTTTTTTTTTTTAAGAAGGAAATTGCAACAATAAGAACACACTTTTCTGAACTATATTTAATCAAAATGAACTTTGGTCAAAATTCCTGAACTTTTTCAGCTTTTAACTTTTAATGGTTTTTTTTCAAAACTAAATTATTTCTGTTTATGCTTCTAAGTATGTTTTTTTTTTTTTTTTTTTAACTTTATGCACTTTTTAGGACCGAAATTTTAGATGAAGCTGTTATTTTTGATAAATTTGTGTGTGCCGTTTACCACGAGGCGTAATCATAACTGGTTCGCATTTCGTTTGTGTCTTGCTACTGATGATCGCCCATGCTATTCTCTCTTGTTACCAAGCCATGAATTGATTATGTTCGGCGATCATTGAGTCTAGAAGAGATTATCGTAATGCTCAACAAAAACGACTGACAAGATGCCGTTGAGTTTTTAATGATGCTACCCTTTATGATCGATTGATTTTTCTAAAATTTTAGAGACCATATTCACACTATATTTTAATTAGAAAATTAAAGAAAATTTACCTTTTTGTGGATATTTAAGACAATAGCAGATTCGCTTATAATTGTTTGACTAGCAATTAGTATTAAAGTTTTATAGAATTTTTCCTTTGGGCATTGTATTAGAATTCGGCGAATCTCTCAAAGTTCATCTAAGAACGCTTAAAAATATTTTTTTTTAAAAATATTGCGTTAAGCAATTGTAATTTCAAATTTTATATTAAAATTCAAATGAAAATGTTGGTTAAACTTATTGGATTTCACCAAACTTACCGGAGTTTTCGATTCAAAGATAAAAGTTAGGTAAGTTAAATTTGAAGAAACGTGTTGATGCTTTGGCAACTCAAAGGAAAAGGAAGTTAGTTCTCTATTCTCTGATAAAGTGAAGTTTGCTGAGACGAATAGGAACTGTTCAGAAGCTTGCTGAAGTTAGCGAAATGTCAAAACACAAAAGTAGTGCCATTTATGCACTTAATTGGTTTTTGTACTTGCTTTCTAAAAATTTTGAAATTGGGATAATGAATAATCTTAAGTTGTTCGTTACATTATTTCTATTATATTGCGGGCTTTGCTGCCCGCTGCGTTAAATTTTTCATTTGATTCTGGTGCAGGTGTTCGATGAAGAGTCATAAGCCATGGCTATAATGAATACCCTACATCACCTAGAAAAAATTTTGAAAATATCCGTCCAAAATTCTTCAAGTACAATTATATTTACCCAATAACCAGAATCCACCGCTGTTTTGTGTATAATCCTGTTGCGAAATGGCTCTCAGTGCACTAACCCTCCAAATAAAAGAGTCGAGCGAAGCTCCAGGATGCACTGCGTCAACAAAACGAATACGCGTTTCATTACCGCACACCTTAAAAATTTTCAGTGAAAAATACACTTTTTATTTGTTTTATAATTATTATAGGTACATACAAGAAAAATTTTAAGCTTTAGTATCACTTTCTGTTTTAAAATAAATGTTTATTTACGGGAGGTGCAATTATTTTCACATGGGTTCCATCTATGCAACCTATGACGCCCGGTATCCATATTTTTCATATAAGAATGAAGCTGATGATTTTTTTTCTTCTACTGTCAGCCACTTGATCCACTGTGGACATAACTTAGACTCAAAAACGTCCACAACCTCTGACAAGACACGGCTAAAACCAGACTGCGACAGACCAACGTCATTATCGTTACCAGTACCTTTTTGGTAGGCCCCTTCCGCGAAAAAACGCAGACAGGCGCATAATTTCACCAAGGGTTGGTCGGCAAATGATTTTTGTTTTGGTGGCAAGGTGTCATTCAGGACGTCTAGCAAATATTTAAAAATGGGTTTACTCACTCTTCTGTGAGTTATGTTAATTTTTTCCTTCTTCACCAATAAAAGTCTTAAAGAAACACTTATTATTTTTAAATGCTTACACTTTTGAGTTTTGTTTTAATAAATTTCAAAACAGCTGATGTGTTTTCACTTTAATGTGGCGAGTAATCGCTCGATCCAAAATAACAATTATTCCCCTCAAATATACTCGCCAGTTCATCTCACGCGAAATTTAGGGTCAGAAATTATTTTTCACTGGAACTGGATTTCCCCAGCGAAAATTTCTTTCGCACGGAATTAATAATAAAGCTGAATAAAAAAATTAATGTTTTCCAAAAAGTCGGCTAATTTTTCTATCATAAAGACAATCCAATTTGGATATTTTTTTTTATTTTTCCTAAACTTAATAAAATGACAAACAATTCTAAATTTCGACAAACAATTAAATTGAGGAAATTTGCAGTGTTTTAGGCGAGAGCAAAGCTTCTAATTCGAAATTTAATAAAGTAGGCCAATTTCGGATCAAGGAATAATTTTTGAAAAAACCTTATATCATATTAAGCAAACGATTTTACATTAGAATATGTTATAATCAAAAAATTTTTATGATATAAAAGTAAATAGGAGACTCGATTTCAAACAAGCATTTTATACTTCTTAAAATTCATGTTATTTAGCGGCTTTGAGAATTTTCTGTACTTTTTTCGTATCACGTGCTTATATTAAACCAGGATGAAGAAACAAGCCTTGCAGGAGGTTCTGGAATATGTTAAGAAAATGTACCAAACCCAAAACACATCTAATATACCTGTACCTCTTTATTTATTTATTCATACGTTTTGAATTAAAAAAAAACTTTTTTAAATCATTCAGATAATAGGTATATTTTCTTACTCGATTGAATTAGCTTGCAAGCTGCTAGAACTGATTCATGATGGAAAAAAAAAATAGATTGGTGTCAATGCGGTGTGAGATCCGGTGAAATATATCTCCCTTAGCATGCGGGGAACATTTCAAGAATAGCGACAACTCAAATTTTTACTTTGTGCGATTGATATGGCTTTTGACCTCCTAAGTCCAAATTTGAAAAATTTTAGTCCACTCGAAATTGGTTTAGGAGTTAAAGGCTTCCAAAGTTAAAAATGTAGTTTTTTCAGTTTTTCAACAAAAAAAAAAATTGTTTAATATTAGGAAATTTTTGTTTTCTAATTTTTAAAGTTGAAATCGTGGGGTTCGATGGTAATTAATGCAATTTCATTTAAGGATATAGACCTCACATTATTTAATTTATTAAACTATTAAAAATATCTGTTTTAGCAGAAAATTACTGAAATGTATTACATGACAAAAAATGAAATACAATTTTTAAATATTTCAAACATGATACGAGAAAAATTTTTACAACATCTTTAAAATTCTACTAGATTCTCTAATGTGTACATGCGTGTGTCAACCGGTGTAGTGTGCATATCGTTTTCACAAAATTAGTATCAATAATTGTAGTAAATAGCATCATATAGGTTACCTATTGTTTATGTTCATTCTAGATTCAATTATGCCTCCCCCCTAGAACAAATCCTGCGGACGCTCTTGTATATAACCAAACTTATATCCCACATTCATTTCTGTCACTTCGTTACTACACCGCCAACAAGCCCAAACTCTGCAACAAGTTGCTTTCCTTATTGGTTTAGCATCAAACAAACAAAACTTGCCGGCATTCATACGATTTTGTTTGCCGTACATCGCATAAACATACTTTACAATAGGGAGGGGGGTCAATGTTGCCATTCGACGACATAGCAAAAGCTTCTCAGAGCTGATGGTCTCCTGTTCAGCCGAACAGCCAAATGTTTGTTTGTTCGACCAATTTCGCGACGTTTTGTCGGACTGCATATGAGAGCAATGTAGACTTGTGACTTCGGTTACGGTGTCGGCCGGCTTTAAGTTTGATGTTGCACAACATTCGACATAAAAGTGTTGCCTGACAAGGCAACAATTTACACTACAATATCGACTTGCTGCACTTGCAGATTCCCTGATTAATCGACGTGTTCTCGGCGCTTGTAGTCAAAGCGTTGAGTCTCAAGCTTGTTGGCGACGGCATCTTCACCGTATATATTGTTGCTGTCCACTGAATTGCTCCATTTTTTGGATTAATTTCTGACTGTTGTTGCTCGCAATATCAGCGGCACTTAAACAGCGGCTAAACTAAGCGTTTTGCGGAAAAGTCGCCAACTGTTTCAACTAGCATTGCGCAACTTTTTTAAACCTTTTTAACAGGATCACAGAAACAGCAGCAGCAGTAACAGAAGCAGCAGCAGCTATAGCGTTGTAGGAAAAATTAAAGAATATTCAAGACTTTTTTTGTGTTTGATTATTGTTTTTATTTCTGCTTGTGCGATATAAAGCGTGCTCTTAGCTAAAGTAGCCCCGCCTGCTGTGCTTATGTTAACTTGTTTGTTGGTCGGGGGCTTAAGAAGAAGAATGGTGGAGTCTGTCTTTTCTTGTCTGGTCTTTACTTGGTCTCTTCGCAGAAAGCGACTTCTTTTATATGAGGTTAATTTTAAATATGTTACACGATGACACAAAACAACGAATGACTCAGTTAAGTGCTTCTTTGGAGCACATCAATAGCTAGTTGAGCGGTGCGCAAATCCAGTGGAGAGACTTTTTGCTAGCACAGGTATTTTTTGCTTTTCTTCAGATATGTGGGGAAGTTACCAAAGTCTGGTAGCCAGGCAAACAGCAAGAGTAAGCACAAAATCAATGCGCACTGGAAATTGGGGATAAGATTATCGTTTTTGTTGTTGTTGGGGAATTTATGTGCGCCAACTTATGTATATGGGTGTGTAAGAAAATCACAGACAAGCTGAACACACGAGAAGCCCACAAGCAAAAACATTTTTGTGTTATGGTATGCATTTGTATGTACGTATCTACAAATAGTACCTAATGTTTATATTTGTATCTACATTGGTATTTGAATTTAGGTGTATACTTAATTTGTTTTTGATTGAATTTGCATTTACTAACAACCTAGTTTACGAACTGAGTATACCTAAAAATTTTTTAACGTTACCACTTTTTATAATCAAAGTATGGGGATGGCAGAGAGCAGGTTGGCGACATCTTTACATTCTGTTGGAAAGTAATAGGATCACAAAATTGCACCTTTTTATGAAAGAGTATAACACGCAGTGTATGTTTTCGTAACAATTAGATTATTTTGACTGAAAATGCTGTGTTTTTAACTCTACAGATAGGGAGATAGTTTGCATGCCCTTAAAAAATTTTATTATAATTTTTGTAGAACGCGTTAAAGTGTTCATACCTCCTATGGACAACCTGCTTAATCAAGTTTATTTCTGCAACTTCCACTCTCACTATCGTGCAATACGGTTGCATGTTCTTGCCAACATTTTCGATTCGCAATAAAATCGATACTCCGGAAATAATTTCGTTGGCATCGACTCACTCGACTTTGAACAGGCCGTCATGAATAACGGCTAGAGTTTCCAATCAAAAACACCAATTGTTGCCGATAACTCAGCAAATTCGATTCCAAAGGCATGGCACTGTTGGGTGCAGAGTGAGTTCTCGGCAGGCACCACCAAGACTAGCAAGTGCATACCTTGGAATACCAGCACACCGCAGTTCAGCGGCCATAAGAATTTCATGTCCAACAGGGTGTGCATATCTTTCACGTTCATATATTTCACTTATTAAGAGTGAAAGGATTATTTGGATGTAAAAACATTGATATAAAAAATAAGTGAAATAAATATACATGAAGGGCTTATTGCAAGAACATGATAAGCCACACAAAAAATATTTTTAAATTATCGATTGTAAAATTTTAAAAAAATATATTTTTGTATGAAGAAATAGAATTGAACACGGAAACTTTTACATATAGGTAAGAAAATTAATAAGAAAGAGCCAAAATATTTTCAGTGGTTGTAGGCAATGCATTGATTAATATATTCAGCCTAAAACATTGATTTTTTAGATCATGTGGCTTATCGTGTTATTGCAATAAGTCCTTCATATATAAAACTGTAAAAAAAAAAAAATCTGTGTATTGAATATATTTTTCGAAATGAACTCCAAAAATGTAATTTTTAAAATTTTTGTCTGTCTGTACATGAATTACGTGAAAATTACTGGATGAATTTTTCTCAAAATTGACATTGGCGTAGGTGCCCTACGTCTCTGTTCGAGACATAGGGTACTTTTTATTACAAAAAATGGTTTCATATCAAAATATTGGCTCTTCTTAAAAAAAAAAAAAAAAAAACAATGAAAAGTGAGTTAAACATTGCAGATACGTTTGAACAATCTATGAAAAAGATGTTGGCTATTAAAAGGGCCAAACAAACATTTTCTGGACTGTTTTCGTTTATCTTTAACTAGCTTTGCCAATACATGTCAAACGAAATAAAAAATGTCTTCTTTTATTTTTCTTTTTATGTATCAGGAATGGAATTGGACCTTTTGAGATTGTGTCGAATTGGAGAGAAAAATATTGCCGTTTTGAAGTAAACAGTGCCGTCATTTTTTGTATCCTTTATGTATCATTTTATGTATAAGGTATTTTTAAGAAAAGTACACAGAAAGAATCGCTATTCTTTCTTTTGTCGCGCTGTCTCTATGGAAGCTAGAGTAATTTAAAAAGTTCAAAACGGTCTCCTGAAAAAGAAATCAATGCGCAAGAAATGAGCGCTACATTTATATATGGCCATTGAAATAGTAATTCCAAAGAGATCAGCGCTTGTTTAATTTTAAAAATTAGCAAACGTTTTATGTATTTTCATGTTTTTATTATATGAACATTGCAAAACTAAGTCAATTAGATCAGCGGTTCCCAATATTTTTCGGCCACGTACATTTAGTAACATATTTAAGAAAATCGTAACCCCTGAAACAAAGTTTGAATTTGAATTATAAATTTATTTTTTTAAAAGATTTATTTCTAAGAAAAATAACAATATAAGAAATAAAAGTAAACAATTATATGAATTGAAATAATGTTTTTTTATATAGTAAAATGTAATAAAATGTAAATGTAAAATGTAAAAATGTAAAATGTAATAAAATGTAAATTTAACTATATTAAATTTCCATGATGGCCCAAGTAATGTACGTACGACTTTTTTGTTGTTAAAAAAGAAAAAAGCAAAGAAAAAGCACTCTAGAAGTACTATATTCAGTGTAGAAGGTGGAAGCAATCGAAAGTATTATCCAAAGATGTAAGCAAACAAAAAAGGTCGCGTTACGATACAAAAATAGAAGTGGTTTTTGTCAATATATAAATATTAACGAAAAAATCTGCGAAATGTGCACGATTTTTTTATCAAAAGTGTTTTAATATTATCTGGGATAATGCTGCATATATTCATAATTGTTTCGTTGAAAAATCTTATTTAATTATTTTTATACAAACCATTGTATGAAACTTTACGATACTGATTTTTCCCTTCAAAGAAGTGCATATTTTTTCTAGTTTTATTTATTTAATTGAACTAGGAAAACATATAAAGTGTAATTCAGCACCGTAAAACCGAAAACTGAAAAAAATTTAATTAAAGTTTGTATTATACGAGTATTTATTATACTAATCAAATTCCAACATTCGCTAAAATTTTTTAACTTTTGTCAACGTTTTTCAAATTTTCTATTGCCATTTATCACGTTCGCTGGCATTTTTTAAAAATTCAAATTAAAATCCGCTCTCAGTACTCTCACATTATGAATTTAATCATTTTTTTCTCTGTTATGGAGGTTTAAAAAAATTTTAAATTACACTTAATTTTTCAGTCGTGATCATGTTTTTAAAAAAAAATAAATAAATAATACTATTCACTAAATAATTGTTTATGGGATCATGTTTTGACGTAGACTTGTATGGGGGTCATTTTCACAAATTTTAGTGATATTTGACACTTTGGGGTATACCTACAGCCTTTAATAGTCATCGTACAAAGAAAGAAAAATGCCAAAATATCAGTTTTAGTGGGAATAAAACGAATATCTAATAAAATAGCAAAATCTAAGAAGATGAAAAATTCATATATTCGTATGAGAAATGCACAAGCTGCTTAGCTGCTTATGCTGTTTTAAGCTTGTTGTTGTGTTTGCTTGTTTGGTTCGTAATCACATCGTTTGTTGTTGTGCTGCTTTTGTTGTTGTTGTTTTTGTTTTTTATTAGTATGTATGAAAAACATACATATATAAATACACATCAGTTGCTTTCATTTTTTTCGTTTCCCAGATAGCCAATCGGCTCGGTTGAAAACGGTGTGCACTTTTAAATACAGTGAAGCGGACCGTTTCGTTGTCAGCAAACTATGCATTGTGTGTTTCATATAAGCGTACCATTTAGTAAGTTGTATATTAATGTTGATTTTCTAAATACAAATTCTAAATGTTTGATAGTTTAAATCATTCTTGATTTTAAATACAAATTCTAGTTGTTTGATAGTTGAAAATCGTTTATTGAGCTTTAGGTCAGGTTAGAACAATTAATTGCTCTAACGAATTCTTTTCAAAGAAACAACAGCATCAACATTTTCAATATAAAAAGAAAAAAAAACATCACTAGCTGATTAATTAGTTAGCTGATTGATTAACTAGTTAGAGCAATTAATTTTTCTTACCTGACCTTAAGCTCAATTAACAATTTTAAACTGTCAAACAATAGAATTTGTATTTAAAATCAAGAATGATTTAAACTATCAAACAATTAGAATTTGTATTTAAATCATAGAAAATCAACTTAATAAATAGCAAGTTCATATTGAAAACTTGAAGTTGTATATTAATTTTATTTGTTGTTAAACAATTGTAACCTTTTCATGAAATGGTTTTTATTTAGTTGCAACAATAAACTAAACAATAAACGGCTACTCAACTGCACTACCTTGATTTCAATGCAAGATTCAATGCATATTTCAGCGTTTTTTGGCGAACGGTTGAAAAAGAGAGGGAAAAAAGACAAAAACAAACGACACATCAAGCGAATATGACAGAAATTTCAATTTGATTCTTGATAAATATAAAAAAGGACTTTACAATTATATAGAGAACGGTTTAAAGGTACAAAAACATGTCGTTTTCATACCAGCAAATCAGACGCTGCCGTTTTAAGTACCGTTTATTTTTTTTTTTTATTTATTTATTTATTTCCGTCTATGGATAAATTATCCTTACAGACAATAACAAATCAGGATATAAAATAGGAACAAAATTATAAACTGTTTAACAATAGAGTAATAGTAGTTTTAAAGGCATTTTTAGGCATAGAAAAATCAATTAAGTTATTATTATACATTCTGTTTATAGCTACAAGTACTCTATTAATAGGCTCATTAATGGCATAATTGGTTCTATGGCAATTAATATAAAAATAATCATAGTAACGAAGCATTCTTTGTGGAATATTAAACGATAATAATTCAAGTAACTTCTCACAGATGATGTTTCCGTTGATCAAATCGTAAATGACCATAATACTGTGCAATAACCTTCTAGCTTCTAGCTTCTAGCGTTCTATAGGACGGAAGAGGATCCGACAAACTAATTAAACGTAAAGCAAATTTCAAAAATCTTTTTTGAACTTGTTCCAATCTAGTAATATGCACTGAACAAAATGGGCTCCAAATAAATGAAGCGTACTCAAGGCTAGATCTTACTAGGGACGAATATAAATTTTTAAATGTGTATGGGTCAGAGAAGCCGGTACTATTTCGCTTAACAAACGCTAATAGGGAATATGCTTTGGGGATAATATGGTTTAAATGACAGCTAAAACTAAGGCCTGAATCAAAAATAACGCCTGAATCAAAAATAACGCCTAAATCACGAATTTCAGATAACCTTACAAGCTTAGTGTTATCTAAGGTATAATCAAACGATATAGGAGAATTTATCTTATAATAAGAAACAACAAAGCATTTTAAAATGTTTAGTGACAATTGGTTTAGATTAAACCAAGAAAAAACGTTTACGAGATCAGCCTGAAGACGATAAGAATCCGATTGATTTTTAACCTTATGGAAAACTTTCAAGTCATCTGCATAAAGTAAAAATTGGGCATTATTAAAACATTTGGAAACATCATTTATAAAAATGACAAAAAGTAATGATCCAAGAATGCTACCCTGAGAAACCCCTGAAGTTGATAAAAAAGGAAGTGATTTTACGTTTTCAATGACTACATATGAAACTCTATTTGAAAGGTAAGATTCCAACCAAGAAAGAAATGTAGAATGGAAGCCAATCTTGGCGAGCTTGAGTAGTAAAATTTCATGTGATAGTTTGTCAAAGGCTTTGGATATGTCGGAGTAAATGACATCCAACTGGTACCGCTTTTCAATTGTGGTGATGCAGTAATTTGTGAATACACTAAGATTTGTTGTAGTTGACCTACCAGAAACAAAGCCATGTTGATTGGGACAAATAACATTTTTTAATGTTAAGTACATTTTATCTTTTACTATTTTCTCAAAGAGCTTGAAACTATTAGTTAACTTAGAGATAGGTCTGTAATTTAGGTAATTTAAAAACTGGGGTTATGAGCGAAACTTTCCATTTATCAATGAAAACACCTGCTTTAAGGGATTTGTTAAAAATTATGCATAGAGGTAAAGATAAAGATTGCACACAATTTTTTAGCAAAAAAGGACTAAAACCGTCTAAGTCACATTTTGCGGAGTTATTCAGATTACCAATAGCAGTTTCAACATCAGAAAGACTAACCATAAGACTACCAAAATTTATACACGATTCAACATTATCAACAACATGTGAGGTGATCGGATCAGGATTTCTGACAAAATTTGATTTGAAATAATTTGCAAACAATTGTACTGTGTCATTTACAGAGTATGAATTTATACCATTATAAAACGTAAAAGAAGGAATATTAGATGAGCCTTTCTTAGATTGGATAAAGCTCCAAAAAGATTTAGCATCAGTTTGAATGCGATTTTCTATGCTAAGAACATATTGTTTATAAAGAAATTAGTTTAAAAAATTGAATTCGCTCGAAAAGTGTTCATATTTTACCTTGCACTAAAATTTTCTAGAATTTTTGAACTCATTGAAAAATTTATTGCGCAAATTCTTCAATTTTTTTAAACCCTTAGTGTACCAAGGGAGCTTATGGATTTTTTTTTCTTAAAGGAATGTTGTTGGCAAGTATATATATGAAATTGCTTTGAAAGATATCATAGCAGCTCGAAGCCTCAAGGCTACCAAAAAGCGACTCCCAATCAATACCGTTTATGAGCCGATTTATAGTCACAAAATTGCAATTTTTAAAATCATAAAATTTTTGTTGTAAATTATTAATACTCAAGAATTCATAAATTTTAATATTAAAGGAAAGCGCAGAATGATGAACAGTCGAGTCAGAGATAGGAAATGGACATTCAAATAAATCATAATTAAGGGACTTAGTTATAAAAATTAAATCTAGCAATTTAGATAATTTATTGAAAATAGCATTAATTTGAATCAAATCCATACTAAAAAAATTATCGATGAGATTTATTTCATGTGCTTGGTTTACAGTTGTTGGCACGCAAGTGTTATCATCCGTTGAACAGGCCCAGTTTACATTGCTTAGATTAAAATCACTAACAACGCAGAAATTATCTTCGCCATAAATTGTAGATAATGATACAATATTGTTGACATGAGCATCATAGATATCATATGCACTGTTAGGCGGAATGTAAGAGGAACAGACAATAATTTTCCCTTTTGGAAGCAGAATGGAGAGGCAGACCTGATCAATTAATCCATCCACGGTATCTATATTGCACAACGAGGAGCATAATTTTTTCCGAGCAATAATCAGAACTCCACCACCTCTAGAGTACCCAGTCAAAATAGGGCATGGATCTTTCCGGTATACTTGGAAAATTTTAGGATCAGCAATCTCTTCATAAAACAAAAATACTTATTTAGCAATGTTTCCACCAGTATAATAACATCATAATCGCTTTCAGAACAAAAGGAATGTATTGCATTCAACTTAGTACGCGTGCCAGATACATTTTGTAAGTAAAATTTGAGGGAGTTTTTTAAGCTAGCGGGAGTAGTTCTGATTAGTTTTGTTGCATATTCATCTGTGGTATCTTCTTGCACGACAAATTTTTTGGTTCTAAAAAAGAGAACGGGCGAACAAGAACACCTGCAGGCCAAAACTCAGGGCTAATTATTTTGTCTTGATAACACACAGGAATCCCAAGCTTAAAATTTACCCTTTTTAAATTTAATTCATCAGTATGCTTTTTCAACAGACGAAAACAAATAATATGTTGCTTATCAATATTTTCCTGAGAAGAAACATATTCAATGATATTAGTGTAGCTGACCACTGGCAGAAATAAAGAAATATGAAAAAATTTCTTCGGCATAAAAACTCCAAGTTCAGCATTAGAACCAGTGCCGAAAATAGTTAAAGGCTCACTTTGCTTATTTGTTCGTTGTTCACTTACATTTTTATTTAGATCATGTTGTAATTCAGCTATTTGCGACGTACCAACAATTGAAGCATGCTCAACTATTAATGCATTAGAAGGTATAGGCATAGGCAGAGCGGGTACCGCCGGCAAAGGGACAGCAGGTGAAGAGACAGCGACAGCTTTTATATGCTCATTATTATTAGCTTTTATATACTCTTTGTTATTAGCAGCAACAATAGCAGAATATGTTTTCGGATTTTCAGAGCTGGGAATCAAAGGCAAATTCTTCGAGGCAGCACCAACAACAATTTCAGCAGCATTTTTACACGAAACTAATTCAATAGCAGGAGTATCAGCATCTGGAACAACAACCACAACATCATCGTCCACAGCATCAACAACAACAGCAGGAGAGACGGCACTTGCAGCAGAAACCGGTTTTCGAGAGCGAGAGCGTAGTTGAGTGGATACAATCGTGACAATTTCATAATTAATTGGGGCAGCAGGTTTGCGAGAACGAAGACGAGGCAACTCCAGAGAAACAACATTAGAAGCAGCATTAGAAACTGGTGATGACGGCAAATTTGATTTATTTGTATTGGCGGCTAATTGCACTGGGTCATTGACCTTATTGTTTAGTAACTGCAAAAGCAGAGATTTCATCTCACTTACTTTCGAAGTCAGACTAATTAAAGTTGATGCGAAATTGTCACACGTCACATCCAAGCAACGATCACACAAAAAATTTAAGTTTGTATGACTTTTGAGTATTTCACTCTGATGTTCATTCAGATTAACACAATGTGCATGAAATACTTTCGAGCAAAAATGGCAATTAGCAAAATTTTCAGTCGATACTAGACAGTTTTTACATTTAACTCATGACTAAGCACGTCAGATCAGACTCGCGATTGAACATCGACTGAGCTGGCACAGTAACATTCATGGCTTTTTGCATAGGCGTCCACAGGGGGGAAGGGAGGGGGCACTTGCCACCCCTAGACTGGAAAAATTTTATATATATTTATTTTAAATGTACGCTGGATTTATACAGCAATTGTCCGCCCCATACTAATGTATGGCTCACTGGTATGGTGGAGGGCCCTTGATAAGGCAACCGCACTTCAGAAGTTTGCAAAGGTGCAAAGAAGCGCAGGTCTTTGTATTACGGGGGCACTGTCCTCAACACCAACTAGCGCCCTCAATGTCATGCTTCACCTTCCTCCTCTCGATATCTTTGCCAGGGAATGTGCCAACACAGCAGCCCTGAGACTTAGAGAATCTGGTAATTGGATAGGTAACAACTGCGGCCACATAATTATTCTGAACTCGTCTGCACCCGACAAAACAGACTACTGTGTGCCGTGCTTAAATCTTGAAAAGAACTATGCAGTTTTCATCCCTTCACGGCTAGACTGGGCAAACAAAATCCCCCTTAAAACCTCCGCCATAAAAATCTTCACAGATGGATCCAAACTTCGAGAACAAGTAGGGGGAGGTATTTACTCCCAGGATCTCGAAATCGAAGCGTCCTTTAGACTTCCTAACTATTGTAGTGTCTACCAAGCGGAAATGATGGCTATTCACGAAACCACTAGGATTCTAGGTCAAAAAGACCTTGAAGGAAAAAGTATTTCCATCTTTTCAGATAGCCAAGCTGCACTGAAAGCACTGAACTCAAATATTGACAACTCTAAAACTCTCACTGAGTGCCGCAAATCTCTTAACGAGATGGCAAGGCTACTCAGGATTCACCTCATATGGGTACCCGGACACAGGGATATCGAGGGCAACAATTTGGCCGACGAATTGGCAAGGAAGGGTACGACCTCTAACACCCTCTTAAATGAGGACTTTATTGGTATACCAATTTCCTCCTATAAACTCCAGTGCAAGAACAGATCCCTACGTCTTGCACAAGAACGCTGGGAACGCCTTGATACATGTAGGATAACTAAGCTAACATGGCCTACCTACGATTTAAAACGCACCAACTCACTGCTTGAGTTAAGCAGGGTAAACCTGTCAAAAATAGTACGAATCCTAACGGGTCACTGCCTGATCGGAGCGCATGCCCTTCGGTTGGGAGTTGCATCGAACGATTTCTGCAGAAGCTGCAGATGTGAGGAGGAGGTAGAAAGCGTTCAGCACCTCCTCTGCGAATGTCCGGCTCTAGCTAAAAGGAGAATGGCAACTCTGGGCCTTCCCTTTTTAAACGGACTTGCCGAAGTCTCATGCCTGGAAATTAAGCATATACTCCATTTCATTATCCGCTCGAACTGGTTTGAGGAGGGAAATCTCTATTAGGTTTTTTTTTTTTTTAAAGAGATCATGTGGTATCACAACGGGCCTGCATTGGCCTAAGTGTACGAGTCGTCTATCGGCTCAGCCACCGTTACCTAACCTAACCTATTTTAAATGTGTATATGTTATATAGTCATAAAAAATTTTAAAAATAAAAAGTTCTAAGCCTGAGTTCTAATATCTAAGTTTGGTAAAAATCTTAGTTTTGTCACGTTTTGTTACGATTTCATTAACTACTTATACGCATTGGTCATACAGCAATTTTGTGCAGCGATACGACACGCTCCGTTACGTTTGCATAAAGTGCCAAATAGACTACACAGATTGTCTGCGCAAACAAGTGTTTTTAGGTTTGTGCTGATGTCTGCTATTAAAATATTTTAATTTTTGGTTGTGTTTGCGCAAACAGTCTGCATAGTGTGTAGTGAAATTCACACCAACTTGCCATAATACCGAAAATTTTATAGAGTGAAGACGTACGTGTAGGAAAATATATAAAAATGAAAGCAGAAAAGATAAATTTAATAGAAATTAAAAGTCTGCAAAAAAATGTGAAAAAATAACGTCTGCGCAAACAAAGTCTGTGAAGTGTATGGTCGTCGCTATGACGAGAAAAAGGTCTTGTTTTCGCAAACAGTCTGTGCAGTCTATATGGCCCTTAAGTAGCCCTGAGCAGCGATTAACGATTAACAATAGATTTTTTTTTTCTATTTGTCGTCTGTTGTGCGTCTATTGTTTTTATTAATTTGCTGCATATGTGGAGTTTTTACGTCATTTGAGAAATCACCACAATTATTTATTCTATTAATAAATATGGATATAAGAAAATTTTTTGGTGGTAAGTAGGAACAAGTTGTAATAATTCTACAAACGTGCTTAATTTAATTGTCTCTTATAGCTAAACCGACACGAAAAGTAAGCCAGCGGAGTGACAGTAGCAGTGAGAACGAGCAGCAACCATGCTCATCATCATGTGCATCATCGATTGCGCCTTCGGAATGTTTTTCAGACCTCGACATTGGAAAATGGGTGGGACGGACAGCTCTCATGACTATCCAACAAAAAAAGGAAATACTTCTCCACTACTGAAATCCGCCGAAGGACTACGATTTTGGAGCCGACGTAGACGACATGAAAAGAAAGTTTATTCATGAATGGCTGGAGAAGTATTCACCTTGGCTTGTGTATTCGTCTCGCATGAAAGGAGCTTTTTGCCTATATTGTGTGCTGGGAACAGCACACAATGTGCGTGGTGTGTTTGGGTCATTAATAATTCGGCCATTCACTAAATTCAAAAAATTACACGAAAGTTGTCGAAGTTACGCTGCTTCCACTTGGCATTCCGAATCTACAGCATCATTGAAAGCTTTTTGGAAAATGTACCTGTAGACATTCAAATGCATTTAGGGAATAAGGCAATAATTGATGAAAATCTACAATTATTGTCCATTGTAATTTCAGCCATCGTATTTTGTGGAACGCATGATATCGCTATTCGCGGAAAAGCTATCAATGAAGGTAAGTAAACAATAATTTTTTAACTTTTCCGTACATATTTTGCTGACAGTTCCGTATGAAATGTTCAAAAAACTCACGCTGTTCCCGTAGTCGTAGATTGCGATCTGCTAACCTATTTTGTAAACATTATTCGCGTTTTATTCGTTCTAGTGTAACCAGTGAACGAATAGAACGCATTAGTCAAACTTTTGTAAGTTTTGCCTCTGACCGTTTGGGTCACTGTCGACAAATGATATGACCAAACGGCTGATTGCAAAACAATACAATTACTGCTTTTGACCGCTTGGGGCATTGTCGACGATGATATGACTAAACAGCTAACCCTGCGTCTACACGTGACAGTGCAAGTGCGAAAGCAAAACATACGTATTGTCCTCGAAAAAATTCGAAAAAAAATCGAAATTAGCTGCAAGTTAACTTAGTGAGCAGGCCACCTGTTGCAAGTTGATTAACAAGATATCGACGAATGCTAAGGTTCTCGCTGCTATTGCAGTTTTATTTAATAATTGTTTTTATATAATCATAAAATATTATAAATTTACTAATTATATAACTATTAACTGTTTTTATTTCATTTAGTTTAATATTTGCATTGTATTTTGCTTCACTTTCATTTTTGTTTGCAATCATAAGCAAGTTACTAGTGTTGCTTATTTTTAAAATAGCAGATATCCATATGAGTCCGCACAACATCCCCAAAAGAACAACAAAAGCAAAAGTGTTGCTTTTTCACATTTACTGTCTGCAGGTGCAGGTGTTCAATAGAGATGAACCAGCTTCTGAGCAAGTTCACTTTTTTGTTATTGATCAGCGTGTTATGTAGAATCTTTTTGGTTTAACCACAACGAATAAAACACGCCTATTGTACACACATTTGAACCAGCTGGATCCGATTATATACAATATATGCAATTATTGATAAAGAGTTTTTCCAAATGCAAGGAACTCTTCAAACTTATGGTTGTATTTTTTTCAATTTTTGAAGTGAAAACTTCTTTAGGCGCGTTGAACGATTTTGGTAGAGGGTAAATCATTGGTTTGCATCATCGTATTTTTCTAAGGAAATCGTCCACAATCGGCCGCAAGCTCACAAAGAAATCACTTAGAAACTCCTGAAATTAATGCATATAATCTGTTTGTTAGTATAAAAATACTTAAGTTAGGTTGCAATAAGATGTTTGCAACCAAAACTTATTATTAGTTCGGTCTATATTGGTATATATATGCTTTTAAAGTTTGGCAATTTCTTCAGTTGTTGTATTTGTCAACATTTTTGAAAAATTTGCTTTTACTCAAACAGCTGCTATTCATGGTGAGATTTAAAAATGGATCGATCTTCTTCCCTTTCTGCTTTTTTCTGCTGGAGCTTCGTTTGCAAACAAGAAAAATAATGTATGGATTGAGTGTTTTAACATTTTAATCATTAAGTTGTGATAAAGGAATATGTTGAACATTCAAATAATTACATGCATGCTCTTATTTTACTACATATCCTCAAAAAAAGTTTGACAATTTTCATACTTGTCGTATTTGTCAGTGGCTTTTTATTTTCACCACTGCGGCATTTTATATTCAGAGTTGTCAACTATGGCTGTGTGTCAATCGGAAAGTTTTCAGTCGTGGTAGGATAGAAAATATCAAGCTAAATAAAATTTGTGTGTGTTGTAATAAATTTTTTTTTTGCTGTGCCAAATGGACGATGAAATTTTGACAATTACAAATTTTGACGTTTCACATTTCGGTCGAGTTTTAGCGCAAATATTTTATTTTATTTGCATTTTATCATATTGCGACATATTTAATTCGAGAGCTTGTACTTGCAACATATTTCGTAAACTTGTAATATTTTAAACTTAAAAAACTTAAAAAATAACAAATTAATGAAAAAAATGAACGAAAGTGCTTGAGTTTGTGTCTGCCTGTGTGTGGGCCAACGGTCTCCAACATCAGCATGTGCAGCAAAGTTAAATTGGCATTCTTTGCTGGCGAGCGTCCTCCAAATGCCACCACCAGCAAGTGCAGTGCAAAATTTGTTGCTAGCCAACATCCTCTAAGTGCCATCACCAGTAGCACAAGTGCTTGCTAGCAGGCAAACAGAAAATATAGCATGCAAAGTGCTGTATATTTTACGCCGTCAATTCGGCGGGGATGAACTCTAACGCTGCGCAACCGCTGGGATCTTGTAATTCTCTTTGCGTTGTTGTTGTAAATTTGCTAAGTAGTAATTGTTGTACAGTAAGCTTTAATTTTTTGTGGATGCTTATTTGTAGCTACAGTCAGCATATGACATCGAACTAATTTAGAAAACAGTTTATACATATGACTTAAAGAATATATATAATATTGGTAAATCTATTTGTTTTTAGTAAAAGTGTTACCGTATCGGAAAAACATATATATATATATATAGTATATATATATATATTAGGTCGGGCCAATTTGTATGGAGCCGAAAAATTCGATTAAAGCCACCCCCTGGGATGATTCTATGGACAATTCTAAGCAACTTTGGTGAAGGAACCATAGGTCTATCTCGATTTTCGAGTCTCCCACTTTTAAAAAAATTATTTTTCCCCTATAACATCATTGATTCAAAATTCGATTTTTTATTCATCCTTATATTATCTTTTTTATGTGTATATGGGGGGTTTAGGGGTCGAGAAATTCATTTCTGATCTTTATTTTTACCTATGACCACCGCCAGAGGGCGTTTCATGCCTATTTTAACCAAAATTATTTCTGCTGCTTTGCGGACTTTTTATCTCTGACATTTATTGTTCTTAATTTTAAGTAAGTCAATTGTTTATATCCGCACTGAACAAACTCGTCGCCCACCGCAAACTGCATTGATGTGTATTGACGGTCGGCGATGGGTTTGTGTTGTTGATGTTCAGTGCGGCCTTTTGACACTTGCTGTCATATGTTTAGTGATTTTTCTCCCGTTTTGGCTTTTCTCTCGCATTCCTTTAACCGCGTTGGTTCGTTTTTTTGCGTATGGAATTTAGTTGGTTTTAAATAAATAAAATTAAAGTAAATTAAGTACAGAAATTGTGTTCGTATTTATAATTGTTTCAACGCGTCAGTTTTTTCGCATACTCCAGAGTGCATTACCCGGCATACCAACAGCACCACCAGACGGCACATCACCAGACAGCCGCAGCAATTAACTACACAAGGCTCCGCCACCAGCAGCAACATCATCCCCACCGACTACCAACGCACCCAGGAGAAACCAGGCAACACCAGTAACACCCACATAGTGTGTAAAAACTAATACGTTCTAACAAGAAACGTAACTAATATAAATAAAATTCTCATCATTTTTACCATTGCGTTTTTACCAATTTGCAGGTGGAAAAAATATATTCGAACCAAATGTTTTAAAATATACTAATTTCAGTTATTTTTTAAGTCTTATGTATGCAATGGATCTAAATGCATTGCCGTCTACATCGCAAACCGCAACAACATCAACAAGTAACGAAACTCATTTGAAGCATTTGCCTTCGCACGATGTTGCTGTTTTTGGTGCATCTTGTGATTTGAGTGGACTCAATCTGCCAACGAAACAGGATATTTTAAGATGTTTTTTTTTCTTGGCCGAACGTGCTAAACTCGAAAACAAAATGTTTTCGTATAAAACATTCGTACCGCACGTAACAGACAAATTGATTGAAATTTGGAGTCAACTTAATGTTGAAATTATAACAAAAAAAAGTGTTGGTAAAAATTGGGTACATTGATTGACAAGTATCAAATCGAAACTAAACATCCAATAATCGCCACATTCAGAACGTTCGTGCAATCTACAAAAGAGTTATTTTACATCGGCAAATGTCAATGTGACTTGAAGGCAGCATTATGCTCATGTGGATTGATTCCAGATCATTTGAAAGAGTTTATGCGAGATCAAAATAATGTCAGAAGATTGACGATACCGGAATTCGTGCCAGAAGTTGAAGAGCCAGCACCAACGTCAACAATAATACCAACAAGCGTTGAAGAGACCCATTTAGCATATGAACCAAGTACTGATGCAGATGAGCCAAGTTCAAATCCACAAGATGTTCCGCCACTGATACGAGGTCCGTATACTCCCAGATACGATGCTTCGAACTTCGCTGCGATGTGTGATCGATTTGGTGTGTCAGATAGAATAGCAGCAGCACTCGCAACATCCCTTATGCAAGACATTGACGTAAAAGATGCACATGGCAATCCGATCATCATGGATAAAAATAAAGTGCGTCGAGAAAAAGCCAAATGCAGAGAAGAATTGCTTCGTAAGCAGTATGATGCATCCAATTTGATAGCATTTTCATTCGACGGCCGAAAAAATTATGCTTTAACAATGGAAAAAATCGATGAGAAGTTGCATCCAAGGATGGTGAAAGAACCACATCTAGTTGTTTTGAAGGAACCAAATTCTCGATTGATAGGCTACACAAAAGTCGAAAATGAAGATGCTGAACACAAATTGATGACATTGAATGGATTCTTCGTCGAAAAAGAAATTGCTCTCGATGCATTAATCGGCATATGCTGTGATGGTGAGCCAACAAATACTGGCGTAAGAAATGGGATTTTGCGTCGATTTGAATTGCATTTAAATAGACCGCTGCATTGGTTTGTATGCCTTCTGCACTTCAACGAGCTGCCATTTCGTCATTTGTTTAACACTTTGGACAAATCATCGACCACTGGACCACGAACAACAACCGGAACGTTCGGCAAACAAATTGAAACGTGTGAAAATCTTCCGGTATGTATCATTTTTCACATCGATTTTTCCCATTATTAAATGGTAAAATTGCATTTAATTCATCAGCTTATAGATGAATTCGAGATAATCGTGTTAGAGAACATGCCACCTGATTTAGATCCATTTGAATTATCCACCGATTCAAAGTACCTATACAAAATGGCCAATGCAATTTCGAATGGTGTTGTTCCTGCGGATTTGTCTCACATTTAACCAGGACCAATAGCACATTCACGTTGGCTCACCAAGGCGAATAGATTGTTGCGGTTGTATGTGTCAACTGAAAATCCATCAAGGAATTTGAAAATTCTGGCAACATACATAATGAAAGTGTATGTGCCGATGCACTTCAACATCAAGTACTATAATTCGGTGGTCTTCGGTAGTGTATTATTTCACAAATTCATTCGTTGGACACAATATTTGGATACAAATCTACGCCAAGTTGTGAATAATGTCATTAAAGACAATTCATATTACGCACATTCCGAAAATATTCTGTTAGCGATGTTATTTGATGATAAAAAAGAGACACGAAACATCGCAATCAAGAAAATTTTACACTACCGAAGAAATCTGTACGACCCGGCACATCTTAGAGTTTATCAAAAACCTTTGATAAACTTCAATTGTACAGATTATACGAATATGATTGATTTAAATAAAGATGATGTCTTATTCGAACCACCGCTTACGCATACCATTCCGTATGATCATTTGGAACAATATATAGAATACGATGATCTACCATTGCCTGATCCAAGAATTCCGGTACACATACAAGCAACGGAAAGATATTTTCAGTTGCTGGCTAGCGTTTCTAAACGTGTTTTACAAAAAAATCGACACAGTGTTATGGCAGTTACATCAGAAAGCCGTGCAAAATACCCCAGACTGGAAAGCAAGAAAGACTTTCAAAAATATCTTATTTCGCTTTTCTTCCTCTAAATTAATTTTTTTGTTTTTTTTGCACATGTTCTTAGTTTTTAGGTTGAATTTCTGTTGACAAAAAATAAAATAAAGATCAATATTGCCGAAAAAAATTTAAATTTTTCTCAGAAAATAGACGAAAAATAGTTAAAATATGCATGAAACGCCCTCTGGCGGTGGTCATAGGTAAAAATAAAGATCAGAAATAAATTTCTCGACCCCAAAAACCCCCCATATACACATAAAAAAGATAATATAACGATGAATAAAAAATCGAATTTTGAATCAATGATGTTATAGGGGAAAAATCATTTTTTGAAAAGTGGGAGACTCGAAAATCGAGATTGACCCATGGTTTCTTCACCAAAGTTGCTTAGAATTATCCATAGAATCATCCCAGGGGGTGGCTTTAATCGACAAAAAATTTGGACCGCCCTAATATATATACATATTTACATATATATAGCTCATATATATGAACAATTTAGCTCATTGAGGAAATTTACAGAATATTTATGTATATTTATATAATAACAATTACGTATTAAACCTGCGAAATAATTAATATTTTCAGTAGTAATTGAATAACTAAAGTCTGCTTATCCTAAGCATTCTATTTCTTAAAACTGTTTAGCTTTAATTTCTTATATGAATTTTATATAATTTAAAAGCTATAGATATTTCTTAATTTTAGAATATTCTATTTTTAATACACAACGCAATATAGATATGGTGAACATGAATATTGTGTTAGTGTTATGATATAAATAGATATAAATAAGCTTTTATTTTTTATATTAATTCAATAATGAAGTAATTTAAATAAATTACTTTTATTATATGTATTTTTGATATGGTAACACTTTTCCTTTAAATAAATAGTTTCAGTAATATATAAAAAATTTAATAAATTGTTATAAGCTCTTAACAAAAATAATTCTAATTTCATATGCCGACTGTAGCTACACGATTAGAATTCACAACGTCTACAAAAAATTTACGGCTAACTGCGCCAACAACAATTACCAAGGAAATCTACAAACAAGGACGCACAGAGAAGAACAAGATCAGAGCGGAACTTTTAAAACTTTTTGATTTCATCCTACATGTAGGACGGGCTGCAGTATGTATGTAGGATAGTCCGAAACCCCCTATTAGCATGAAAATTCTTATATAGCAGTAAGGCGGTCCGTGGCAGGACAACGTCTTCCAGGGAATACTAATATTGTATATATAGGTTTTCGCTTCGGTCGGCAGTCCTCTCACTGCTATACTTTTTTTATTACCGTCTATTATATTCAACCTTTATTAACGATGAATATTTAAAGCACCATTTTCCATATATTCTTTTTTTTTTTTTTTACTTACAATAGGTAACTTTCATGACGTTCTGGACTTGCATGAAAATTGTTTTGAAAATAAATCAAAAAGTTTACTTCATAAAGCAAAAGGGAATGCAAAGTATACGTCAGTCCAAGTACAGAAAATCCAAAGTGGTTTACATAGACACCTGCCGTGTAGGCTTAATTCTATTGCGTCGGCCAACGCCCCTTTGAGGGTTCAAAGGTACCAAATTAGCTAAATGTTGTGATGACATGTCGCAACCCTTGGTAGGGATGGAGGCCTATCTAAAACCTTTTCCGTACTCTGGGGTACGGCACCCGGTTTGAGAATGCAAACCTACACCGAGCTGAGCAGCTCTACCCGCGATATAGGTGATAAACACACAGCCACCACGAATCTCCCCGAAGGGCCGACCCAATCAGTCAACCTGGCGCATGTCAAGGGGCTACCGACTGCCCGTGGTACCAGCTTTCAAGTCTTTGGTCGGACTTCGTAGCATACTAAAAGCATACTACTACCAGTTTTAGCTCATCACAGCTCCGGACTGGTAACCAATCCAGTCCGAGTACAAAATGAAATTATAAGCAGATGTGACTCAGTAGTTAGGAACAAAATATGTTTTAATGCGAAAAAAGCGACAGCATATAGCATCTTGGCCGATGAAAGCTGCGATATATCAGTCAGAACATTTTTTATAAACATTGAAATAGAACTAGATAAATGTGTTGGCCAAGGTTATGATGGTTGTGCCACAATGGCAGGAAAAGATGCTGAAGATGAATGAAACTGAAGTTTTGTTTAACTTATGGAAAAATAAAGCTTTTAAAGAAGATATATGTATCGAAGAAGTTATTAAGGAGTCAGAAACATTTTTTTCTCAAACATATAAAGCTTTGCTCATTCTTGCAGCCCTTCCATGCACCACGGCAACGATAGAAAGGTCGTTTAGCACTTTGCGCAGGGTAAAAACTTGGCTTAGATCCACAATGACGGAAAATCGTTTAAATGGTAAACTTCAACGTAAAAATTTATGTATCTTTATCTAAAATGAAATTCTTCCAGGTTTGTGTATGCTCAGCGTACACAGGATGATGGTTAAAGAGTCAAAATCCCAGTTTGTCAAAGAAGTTTTGGACGATTTTGCTTCTAACCCAAAAAGATTGGCGTTGTAATGTTTTTCTGACAAATGTAAATTATATAAAATTTCTAATAATTGATCTTATCTCTCACTGATCTCAATTGAAACATTTCAAATTGATCTCTTTGTATGTATATGTAATAATTCTGTGTTATCTATTAAGTTCATGAAATGTCTAACTGTATTTTATTTTAAATATTCATACTTTATCTAATAAATCTAAATATAATTTAGTAAATAGATAGTTCATTGTTCGTTTGGAAGTTTTACGCATATTTTTATGCATGGTAAGTTAAACTAGTAAGAAATGATTTTCGACTAGGCCGAGGTTAAATTACCCCCACGGCCGAACACAAGTATACTCAAAGTCTTGAGTCTTATAAAATGTTTATCTGTTAGAACATGCCAAATTTCTAGTCCATATTTAAATTTTTGAGGAATTTAGAGAGATTTTACCTCTTTCATAAAGTCACTTTGTATCGACTCAGGTGATAATGCTGATCAAAAATATAAATATAAAATTCCAAATATGTGCAGTGTTCACAAAATTTGCACCGAAAATCTCAGACAATAAAATTACTTAGGTAACATTCCACGTTCATTCTCATATATGTGCACACCTTTTCCCCCCTAGAAAATGTTATGCGGACGCCCTTGGCTTGTTGGGTTGTAATGCAATAGAGAATACAGATGCATGTAGCTAGAGAGCCAGTATGTGGCTTCAGAATTTCTCTATTACTGCATAAAAAGGAATTCTACGCCTATACTTACGATACTATCGAAACTGTGTCTTTTTTACTCTAGATTCTAGTTTGCGACTTAAAAGCCAATTTTCTGACTAATGACTACCCTTCGTTTCATCAAATACGCCGCGTTTTGGAAAAATGTTTGGGATTTATTTTTAGGGAAATATTTAATGTAGTAATGCCAAAATATAAACTGTGATCGGTATTATATAAAACTTGATTACTCTTTTGAAAACTTTTATTCTTGTGTTCCTTATCTAATTAAAAAAGACACAGTTTCGATAGTATCGTAACTGTTATAACTGCCACTCTACTATCCTATTTATAAGTGTTTACATATAATTCAAAGTATGCGCTTTTCTTTGTTTCTATATCCTATTTTACAGTAAAACACAATTTTGTTGAAGTGAAACTTCTTAGGCGGCGGTTTGATATTGAGGGTAAAAAATTTCGAGTCTCGTCACGTTTATAAGTACTTTCTCATAATCATGAGCATTAATTTATTTATTTATTCGATTGCTAAACCTTAACAGGTTTTATAGCAAATTTAAAATTATAAAATAAGATATTTCATACAAATCAAAAATATAAAGTATGATTTTGATTGAAATCAAGTATTATTAACAAACTAAAAAGTTTTAATAAATTGCTTAAAGTATATAATTTTATTAAAGTATATAAATAAAAAAAGTTAAGTCAAATCGATAATATCAGACAGCATAGCAAGGTTGCGTGACAAACAAGGTCAAGTTAGCAACAATTTTTGTATTTGGACATTGGCGGAGTCATGTGGCAAACAAGGTCGCATACCCAATAAAACACCACTTCAATAAGTATATATATAATATATATCGTTCTGTCTTCCTGAAGCCTGTGGGATCCTGGCTTGACAGGGTGGGTACTCGACAAACTAGGTCAACTTCACCAAACTAATTTTCATAAAACAAATAAAACCCGTTACGAACGCAGACATCAAGACAAACAAGGTCTTATCGGCCATTCATATTAATATATTATAAATCGATCTAACGTAGTGTTTCAAGAGGTAAAAACCAAGACACCACGGTACCGTCGACAAATGTAGTCACATTCACCATGAAGATATAAGGCAATTGAAGATCTCAGGTTTAGGTCCATTCAGATTATTTAGATGTTCATACACCAAAATTATCCATTTTAGGCTTTGGTCCATTTATCCATTTAGATTGTTATATTAATGTGTTTACAAATATCACCAGATGCATTGGATATATGTTTGAGAGAACTTAATCATAATCAACGACGGTACTGCATGTAATCTATAATTTTATGTTTGATTGAATCCATGGATTCACCTTAGGATTAAACATCAGATACAAAACTAAAATCACCGCAAGCGCTTCTAAGACATTCATTTTGCAAATAATAAGTTCTACAAAAATTCATGTGGAGTAACTCAATAGATTTTCTAGGACGAAGAGGAATATTAAAATATATTTTACTTAATAAATATGGACTGTTGACATATCCATGTAAAAGTTTTATAATCCAACAAGCATTTATCATAATTCTCCTATTTTTTAAAGAAGGAAGATTTAAGAGTTGTAACCGATATTCATAAGGTGGTAAGTGAAAATTACAATAGCTTAAGCAAAACAAAAGAAAAAGTTTTTGCTGCACTGATTCAATATCGTCTATGTAACAACCTTATCGTGGGCACCAAACAACTGAAGCTCATTCTAAGATAGGCCGCACTAGGGAAGTGAATAAGGTTTTTGTGATGAATGGATCATTAAACTCTTTTGCCCAACGTTTAATAAATCCTATAGAAAGACATATGCTTGCATTTCTTCATGTTGAAGTTCATGCAGTTCGTTTTGCACCAGTTATTAAGATGATCAATGTCAGCTTGCAAAAATACAGCGTCATTATCATTTTTAAAAGAAAGGAAGAGTTTGACGTCGTCAGCAAACATTACGATGCTAGAATGCGTTATGACAGATGGCAAATCGTTTATAAAAAGTAGAAACAGAAGGGGCCCAAGATGACTTCCTTGAGTTACTCCTGAAGTAACAGGAAGCTCATGTGATTTATTGAGCTTAAAAAGAAGAGATTGTTTTCTATTGCTTAAGTAAGATTCAATCCACTTCACCAACCGTATAGGAAATCCAACAAGATGTAATTTTAAGATCAATAGTTTGTGATTTACAACGTCAAAAGCTTTGCTAAAATCCGTGTAAATAACATAAGTCTGCATGCCTTTTCCAAAGTTTTCTATAGTTTTTGATGTAAATTCGATAAGGATAGTAACAGTGGATTTTCCAGAAAGAAAACCATCTTGGAAAGGAGACATTAAAGATTTAACGCTATGCGATAGTCGTGATGTAACAATAAAGAGATTGGAGTTACTAATTCTTCACAGCAGTATTTTAATATACATGAAGGTACGTTATCAGGACCACTTTTATATGATGTTTTAATATTTTTTAAATATGATAAGATTGTGCTTGTATCAATTATTGGGAAACAAGTATCCCCAGATTGAATATTGAAGGGACAACTAAAATAATCATAGGACGATGATGAATCATAGGTGACGACGGTCTTGAAAAAAACACCGAAAAGATTGCAAATACTTTTATCATTATCGGACTCAATAGAATTATACTTCATAAAAAAGGATAGGAATCAATCTTACGTTTTGTGTTAACAAAGTTCCAGAAGGATTTAGCATCAGATTTGATGTTTAATTTCACTTTTGTTAAGTAGATATTATAGGATTGTTTGCATAACTGTTGGTAACTGTATTTAATCGCGGTATAGCATCCAAAATCTCTTCCAATATGCTATGTGTTTTCTGATATTTTTTATAGTATTAAGATTTCAAGTTCCTCATTTTTCATATTCATTTGTATACCACACCGAACTCGATATCAAAGAGGCTTTCCTTTGCGGAACAGCTTTTAGAAAACAATCATTGAGCGTTCTATTAAACGCATATACCGCATCATCAAGACTCTGAGAAGATAATCTTTTTGTATTAATATTTAGAATAAAATTCCAGTTTAAATTGTACAAGTTATTCTTCAAAATCACGTAGTTTGTTTTTTTAAAGGCGGTTGAGAATCATAGTACTGCACAGATGGTTTTGGAAAATTTAAAATAATTTCTAATGTTGGATGATGAGAATCTTCGGGTGTAACCAGAAGATCTGATTTAGACACAGAAGCTATATTGCTTTCATCAAAAAACACCAGATCAAGCAAACGACTATTTTTGTTAAAGATGCAGTTAAATTGGAATGGAGAAGACCTTGGATTGAGAGCTCGTTTAAAAAATACCCCTTCATCGATAAAAATCAACGGAAGTTTTCCACTACTGCAAATAGCGCCCCACACCATAACTGATGTGGCACTGTGGAAACTTGGTACATGTTTCTGCTGCGCGGGAATGTCAGTATTCGAAACAGACCAGATTCGATCATTTCGAGCGTTGTGTGACTGCTGCAGGACAAAAAGTTTCTCATCAGAAAAAAATAAATTCATCACCACTGTGCCAAGCAAGCAGATTCTTGTCTTTTTTTATGGTTGCATCCGAAACTCCATGAACTTTGTGTTTCTTGTAAGCCTTGCATTCTAGGTCTAACACCAGAACGTAACGAAGAGAACCTCTTGATATATTGAAGTCGGCTGCCAATTTTCTGATTGAACGTTGAGGATTTCGATTTATTCGTTCTTTTACACTTTTTATGAGCACTTTTGTTCTAACTGACCGATTTCGACCGGATCTCTTGCTGTCATTTATGGATAGGTTCTACCGTTTTAAAGTCCTGTATACAAAATCTCGTTTGACTCCAAGAGTGTTTAAGTTCTTGAAAATAAGAGGTGCGCTTTCGCCTTTAAAAAATTTATTAACTATGACGGCACGTAGTTGGTTCATCGTTGATAACTAATAAACCGGGAAATAACACACACAATTGACTTTAAATTTAGACGTAGCAATATATGACGGAAGCTTTATCGAAAAAAATACGTTGCTTACTTGTATCATTTTATTTATATTAATGGTTTAAAAATTATATGAAAATATATTGGACACGGTGTAAGTGAATGCAAATGATTCAATGACCAAATCTTAATAAAAGTATGAAACTATTATTAATAAGTTGAGACCCTATGTCCCGCTAGACCCTAAATAAAATGAAGAAAATAAGATAATTAAAATATTATTCTTGTAATTCATAATAATCCGGATCCTCTATTGGCAGACTTTTTTTACTGAATAAAGATATATTATAATTAAAACAGCTGCATGAACTTGATTTTAACTAACTTTTAGTTTGAACAAGAAAAGAGCATGTTTCCAAATTAAATTTATTGCGAGACTTTGTTTTAATAAGGCGTTGATAATTTCAACAACAAAACAACAAATTACACGTTTTGTCACATTTCAGAAACTCGACACTCTAACAATACCTCGACCCTATTGATAGAGTGTCGAGGTTAGATAAAATAGTGCATATGCATGTTTTACTAGACATTTTAATATGGAAATGAAATTATCTTTACGAATCATAAAATTCCCTTTAAAATGGCATTCGATCGTTGGTGCATATTTTCGCATATTTTGCAATAAATGCATGGTTTTGCATAGCTATTTCACAAAAAATACTTGTTTCTGCATATTTATTGCGCATATTTTTGTATATTTCACAATAAATGCATGTGATTGTTGCATATTGTTGGTTTTTTTTTTTTTGATTTGCAACCATTTAAATTTAGTGCAATATATTTTGGAAGAAGATAACTGAAAATTATTACTTTTATGTTCACTTCACATTTTTGTCATTTTTGATAAATTGTTTTTAAATGTATTTTAAAATAAATTGATTTTTTTTTGTCAAATTACATGCAATATTTATTTTTAAACCGATAATAATATATTAGAAAAATATTTTTAATTACATATTTTACCTGTTTTTAGCGCATATTTTAGAGTTTTAAGTGCATGTTCATTCGTACATCAAAATTGCAACAATCTCAAACCGTAACAAGACTACCTCTGAATACCCTTTATATTCTGAAATAAAAAACTATAGAGTTAATTTTTAGTCGTGCTTATTTTGTACCAAAATTCTGAAATTGAGGAATTTTAAAACTTGAAATTTTTTTAATTCCGAGATAACGAATAGTGCCGAAATTAAATAGCACGTTCCTTAAGTGCCGTCTGATCTCGAAAGTGCCGAAAAATGCACAATTGTGCCTACATTTCCATCCCTGATATGTCACTTTCATCACATTTCCAACAATTTTCGCTTCGCCTTGCTTGAGACTCAAATGTTTTTTTTTTTTGCACTGTGCTAGCTGAGTAAAAAACTAGGTAGTAGAGAGCAACATGAAGTTTCTTGAAACTCACACTGGCACACCGGCCAATCGGTGAAAAAACTTTTTTTTTTAAATTGAAAAAATGCCTTCACCACAATTTTTCGGTGATAAAATGCAAAAAAAAAATAAAAGTTTTTATTATAAAATTTTCAAAACTACCAAAATATTTTTCAACTTATATATTCACTCAAAACAGTTAAAACCGAAATAAATTTTACGATGATTTCGTAAGTAGATTTAGTAATATTTTTAGTAAAAACTTTAAAATTATTAAAATTTCTTTAAGAGTTCTAAATTTTCACTTATTTTTAAATTAAGACATAAATACTTTTACTAGCTAGAAAAAATAGAGCTTTATTTGACAAAAGTTAAGAACGTTTTCTTGAGGCGGAGCCACATTTTTATAGTTAGTGCTCCACGCTATACTTTAACCTAATTTTGCAACGAGAATAGGAGCAGTGTATCAAATTGATACAAATAAGAAAAAGGTTATCTTTATAAAAAGAGGAAATCAGTACAAACCAAAAACCAACCAAATATTTAATTTCAAATATTTTAAAAAATCTTTAAGTAAGTATCAAGTTAAATATGTAAGCATCACGAAAGTATGTTTTTGAGCAACATTGACAGCTAGACTAGAAACAACGAGTTCTTATGAAGTAACACTAAATTCCACCTCATACTTTGCTTCGACCTCATCTCGTAAAAATCTAAAGCAGGGTAAAGTACCATCAAAGTTGTACGAAGAGATTAGGTCTGTTCTCATACTCGATTCAAGTAGCTTGAAGTTGCTTGAACGCGTTATTTTACAAATTGTTTAAGCTAGAGAGAGAAAAATAACATGGAAAATGTCACTCTCTATTCTATTACAATTACTTGAAGTTAGTTAGTTGTTCTGTAACAATTACGGGAACAGACCTAATTGGACCTATTCTGCACAATCTTTTGTGAAAAAATTCTGTTATTCTGTTATGATTTCCCATACAAATTTTTGAGCTGTCAAGAAATCTGTTACGAGACCAAAATTCGTATTCTGCACGACAATCTTTTATGAAATCTGTTATAAATCATAGCAGATTTTTCGAACTGTCAAATAATATTTTACAAAATCTTTTATTTAGCATTCTGCATGATCAAATCTGCTAAGAAATCTGTTATGAAAGACAACATGATACATTTTTCTGTCTTTTATCGTAACAAAATTTTAGAAAGTGAACATTTTGGTCTAAAGAATTGATGTTTATTAACGAATTTCATTAAGAATGGCTCATTAAAGGAGGCAAATGTAAGATTATATAATTAGTAAAAGTGTGTTTGTGTGTGTGTGGGTGCTTTAAAGATAAGTTTATTTAAAACTTACCATTCAAATGAAAGAAACCATCGGGCCACTTAGCTGAAGTTACGCCTAAATAGCAAACCGTACGATCTTCCTGACGTGCGTTTCGTGCAGCTTTTTAGATTGACCAATAATTTAATTTTATTGGCAGCAATCTGTTTCATAACAGAAGGTAACGGAATTGTAATAGATTTTTGTTTTCGAAGATTGATAACAGTGTACCATAAGAGATCGAAAGGCAGAATACCACTTTTAACATATCTTTAATGGTCGGCATCTTTTATGATTCATAACAGAATAACAGATCTGGCAGAATAGGCCCAAATGTTTCTACTAGCTCGTGCGTTTCACATTCCTTGCCAATGCTGGGTTGCATTTTCGTTGAAAAATTTTAATCTGTGGGTATTTCTTGTATTTCGATGTTACCAAAAATTTTTACGGGATAATCGTGGGATTTTATAATTGGTGTGACTTTTTTCAAATTTTATGTTGTTAAAGTAATACAATAACGAATTTGATGAATTTAATATGATAAAAATATAATTTTATTATATATCCTATAAAAAATAATGCATAAATTAATCTTCTTCTATGTATATAGAAATGGATGTATTTATGTTGGTATGTGGCTATATCACGTAGACTCCAAAACCGCTGAACCGACCTCTATGAAATTTTCAGATAAACTGTCGACCACAAACCAAAAAAGGGATATATATATTAGACGGTTCTGATCATAAAAACTAAAATTTAGTCATTTTTTTCAGATGGTTACTGTCAGTAACTGTTTAAAAAATGGTCGTGGCCGCAATATATATGCCCACTTTTTCTAAATCATGGCAATTCCGGAGTTTTACAAATTTTTATAGTGAATCTTGCTGTGTAGGTGCTCCAAGGGGCAGTCACTATACATAAATGCTTTCACGCCCACTTTTGCCGTCCACAAATCAATATGTATATATATAAAAAGCAAAATGATGTGTGTCTGTGTGTGTGTGATGCCTATAGACTCAAAAACTACTGGACCGATTGACCTGAAATTTTGGCAGTCGATTTGTTTCAGGTGCAAGATGATAGAAGAAAAAATTAGCCACATCCCCTTTAACCGCCCTCAAATCAATAAAAATGCTATGTTTCAGTCGGTTTTGGTCGTATAAGGCGAAAAAGGTTTCCACGCCCCCTTAATCGCCCACAAATCAATGAAATGCTTTATTTTAGACGTTTTTTATCGTATTAGGCTTAAATTTGGTAATTTAGTTTGTATGGTTACTGTCGGTTACTGTACTAAAGTTACTGTACCCTTTTACCGCCCACAAACCAATGAAAATGCTTTATTTAATTCGGTTTTGGTCGTATAAGACTTAAATTTGGTAATTTGGTTTGTATGATTACTGTCAGTAACTGTACAAAAAATTTCCACGCCCTCTTTTTCCGCCCAAAAATCAGTGAAAATGCTATATTTCAAGCAGTTTTGACCGTATAAGACTAACATTTGCTACTTAAGTTTTTATGGTTACTTTCGGCAACTGTACTAAAAATGGGCGTTATCGCTATATAGCCACACCCAGTTTTTGAGAAATCATTAAAATTGACTGCTGGGTCTATTGAGCTAAAATTTTGGCTAAGTTTGTATGGTTACTGTCAGCAACTGTACTATTGGTTCCCACGTCCCCCTTTTACCGCCCACAAACTACAGAAAATGTTTTATATCGACGGTTTGTGTCGTATTAGACAAAATTTTTGTAATTTAGTTCATATGGCTACTCTCGGCAAGTGCACTAAGAATGGGCCTGTCCCATTTAAGTTAAACTCACTTTTCGAGGGTCAGCGTGGAGTGAAGCAAGGTTCGCCTGGCTTAAACTAAATTGAGCTGAAATTTTGGCAATCGATTTGTTACGAGTGCGAGATGGTTTAAGGGAAATAATTTTGCCGCACCCCTTTTTACCGCTTGCAAAACAACAAAAATGCTATATTTCGCACGGTTTTGTTCGTATCAGACTAAAATTTGGTAATTTAGTTGGCGGGGTGCAATAAGGCCAACGGCAATAAGGCCAAATTGGCTTTATTTCCTTTTCATATGGCAATAAAACCGAATTCACAATTTCGACCTTATTCCCTTTGAAGAAATAAAGCCTAAAAATAATTCAGCAAATTAGTAATAAAGCCGAAAAATTGTTTTTGAAAACTAAACATTATTTTTCATTATTATTTTTAATAAAAAGTCAGTTGTTTCAAAAGTAACTAGACTCAGCGTAGGTACTCAATTTGCAAGAGAACAGTTACCATTATTAACCTCAATGTGCTTGTTTTCGTATCAACGCGAAATATTTATTCGTAGTTCAATAGCGAAGGTGAAGAAATCATGGAAGAAAATTGTTTCTCGTTCGACCTGATACCAGGTTTTCGTAAAAATAGTGAACTGCTCTATATTAAGGCCGAAAAATAAATTTATAAATTTAAAACAAAAAACAATAACAAAATATATTATCCCTGTAGGAAAATCAACTACTTTAAAAGTAGTTGAAAAAGTAGTTTTTTATCAACCACAACTAGTTGAAATTCTGACTTTTTTCCATAGAAGGAACTAACATATTGACTTTCGTCTGCATATGTTATCAACTACTTGTTAAATTAGTTGAATTTAAATTATTTGTTTAACTACCTTAAAATAAATCAATTGAAAACCATATATATATTCAACTACTTGTTAAATTAGTTAAATTTAAATTATTTTTTAATTACTTTAAAATAAATCAATTGAAAACTAGTTAATATTCCACTTACTGAAAAGCATAAAAATTTTAAATTTCTATACATCAAAGAGATCAGTAATTATATTGTTTTGAAAAAAAAAAATATATATAAATTTATATTAGTGAAAGCCTAAAGTTAATAATATTTGATGAAATAGCATGGTTAAAAATACATAAACTTGTAATCTAATAAAAATTTGCAATAAAGACATGTCAAAATCAGAGTTGCCGTCTTAATATAATTCAAAGTATTTTTTAAACCACTTGTTTTGAAGAAGGTTTTCAATTACTTCTTATATAATGCAATAAAAACTATTCAAAATTGAAGTGGATGTTGCCTTTATATAATTCAAAGTAGTTCATTAATTAGTTTATTTTAAATTATTTTTTTAATTAGTTGTTTTTAAAAACAAGTTAGTTTGTTCCTATAGGGATACTTGTTATAACAAACTATGTACAGTGTCAGTGTTAATAATTTGTAATAATTTAAAGATTTGCAAAAATAAACAAAAATTAATAGAGAACACAATCATGGACCTCAAGATGAAATTTTTAACAAAATGTATTTGGTCAATTCAATTAAAAAATTCTAATTCTGACCGTGGATTCGTATTCAGCGACCCATTTTTGATGTACCATTTTTTTTGCCAGCCCCGAATTCATAAAAATACAAAAAATTAAGGTGGCAACCCTATCCACCATTTTGCATTTTATAGTTCTGACTTCAGATTCGAAATCAGTGGCTCCCTAATACTGTTAAATGATGTTTAAAATTCTAAAAAATACATATTATTAGGTGGCAACCCTATTATTTCAAAACTTTATCATATTGAAATTCTGGCCACGGATTCGGATTCAGCGACCTATTTTTTGCATACCATTTTTTTTTTGCCAGCCCCGAATTCATAAAAATACAAAAAATTAAGGTGGCAACCCTATCCACCATCTTGAATTTTAAATTTCTGACTTTAGATTCGAACTCAGCGGCCCCCAATACTCTTTCCTCATGTTGAAAATTCTTAAATTAAAACATTTTTAGGTGGCACCCCTACGTGTAGAAAAATTTTCGAGTTTTGAAATTCTGACAACGGATTCGGAATCAGCGACCCAATTTTACCTAGTGTTTCTCCCAGAGAAATTTATTTCGCATAAATAAACAAGAAATTAGGTGGCAACTTTATCCGCCATCTTGAATTTTAAAATTCTGACACCAGATTCGGAAGAAGTAACCCCCAATACTGTTTCTTCATGTTTAAAATTCTTAAAAAAATGTTTAGTTGGCAGCCCTGTGTAGAAAAATGTTAGAATTTTGAAATTCTGACATCAGATGCAAAATCAGCGATCCATTTTTACCTAGTGTTCACTCTAACCCTCAAATTCGCAAAAATAAACCAAAAATCCCCACACATTTTTTAATTAATGAGCAACACTCTAACATTCCAATGGAAATCGAGATAAACTGAGAGCGAATTTATGCTCTAAGCATAAAGCTGGGATAAAATGTGAACAAACCCACTTTTTTATCTCCCGATTTATACGCTTGGTATAAAATTAACCTAGAGATAGTTATCCCCGAATTAAATCATATTTATACCCTTTGTGAACAAAATGGCCCTTAGTGCAGCACCAAGCTCTGATAGCTTTAAGCAATTATTAATAATACATATTGCTCACGCAGAACATGTAAGTACATTTATAAAAATTTTCCCTTGTACGTAATAAATGATTTATAGATTGTGACCAGAAAATTTGTTGGCACGATTTTTTATAACAATTTTTCGCCTGCGGTGCTTTTTTTAAAGCTTTTCCATTCTAAAGAATTGAAAAATTCTTTTTAATTATATTATATTAACTAGCTGAAACCCGGCGCGTTGCTGCCACTCTCCCTTGTCAAATGCCCATAAAATGTTATCAGTTAAACAGCATGTTTAAATTGAGGTAGAATACTGAATTCCGAGACTGTGCGACCTATATCCACAAAACTATTCGATATAACAAATTTGGGTTGTATAGGAAGTGCCACGCCCTCTTGATCACCGCTCATAGAATGTAATCAATTAAACTGCATGCGTACATGGAGGTTGAATACCGAATTCCAAAACTGTGCGACATATATCTCCAAAACTATTCGATAGCACATATTTGGGTTGTATGGGAGGTGTCACTGCCCTTTTCCTTACGCCCATAAAATTTTACCCATGAGACTGCATGTGTAAATTGAGGTCGAATACTGAATTCCGAGGCTGAGTTACCTATAACTCCAAGGCTATTCGATATCGCAAATTTGGGTTAAATTGGAGGTTTCACGCCCCCACGACAAACTCTAAAAAATTTTATCAGTAAATCTGCAAGCGTAAATTTTGGTCGAATACTGAGTTCCGACGCTGTGCGACCTTGAACTCCAAAGCTATTCGATATCACAAATTTTCGTTGCATGGAAGGTGCCACTCCCCCATGATAAACGCTCATAAAATGTAATCAATGAAACTGCATGTGTGCATTGAGGTCCAATACTGAATTCCAAGGCTGTGAGACCTATATCCCCACAGCTATTCGATATCTCTAATTTGGGTTAAATATTAGGTTTCACTCCCCCTTGTCGATATCACAAATTTTCGTTGTATGGGAGATGCCACTCCCCCTTGATCAACGCTCATAAAATGTAATTAATGAAACTGCATGTATAAATTGGGGCCGAATACTGAATTTTGACGCTGATATTCGATATCGCAAATTTACGGTAAATGGGAGGTGCCACGCCCCTCTTACCAATGAACATAAAATTGAATCAATGAAACTTCAAGTGTACATTGAGGTCGAATACTGAATTCCGGCGTTGTGCGACCTATAACTCCAAAGCTATTTGATAGCACAAAGTTGGGTTGTATGGGAAGTGCCACTCCCCTTTTCCCTACGCTCATGAAATGTAGAGAAATGAAAGTGCATGCATAAATGTAGGTCGAATACCGAACTCTTACGCTGTCCACCTATAACTTCAAAGCAATTCTATATCGCAAATTTGGGTTGTAAGGGAGATTGTCACGCCTCCCTGTCCAACGCCCATAAAATAAAACCATTGAAACTGCATGTGTAAATTGAGGTCAAAAACTTAATTCCAAAGCTGAATTCCTATAACTTCAAAGCTATTCGATATCACAAATTTGGGTTGTATGGGAGGTGCACCTCCCCCTTGTCCACTACCATAAAATTTCATCACTGAAACGGTACGTCTAAATTGTGGTCGAATACCGAATTTCTAAGCTGTGCGACCCATAACTCTAAAGCTTTTCGATAACAACAATTTTTTATATATATGTGGGAGGTAAAAGGGGGTGTGGCATTTTCTCTTAAACCATCTCGTATTCAAAGCAAAGCGTACTTACAAAATTTGAGCTCAATCGGACCAATAGTTTCGAAGTATTTTGATATTTTCTTAAAAGTAAGCGTAGGTGAAGTGCGACCAAGCCCATTTTTATCAAAGTTAATGATAGTTATCATACAAACTTATTTACCAAATTTGAATTTAATACGACCAAAACCGTCTTAAATACAGCATTTTTATTGATTTGTGGGCGACAAAAGGGGGTGTGGCATTACATTTTTCCTAAACCAGTAGAAAGAAGTATCCAATTTGGTTCAGTCGTTTTCAAGTTTTAAGCATCCGAACAAATCACGATTCATTTTTATATATACAGATATTGATTTGTGGGCGGTAAAAGTGGGCTTGAAAACATTAATGTATCGTGACTGCCTCTTGGAGCACCTACACAGCAAGTTTCACTATAAAAATGTGTAGAACTCTGGGATTGCCATGATTTCGAAAAAGTGGGCGTATATATATTGCGACCACGCACATTTTTTGTACAGTTACTGACAGTAACCATCTGAACAAAATTACTAAATCTTAATTTTTTACGATCGAAACCGTCTGATATATATCCTTTATTTGGTTTGTGGTCGATAGCGCAAATTTGGTTTGCATGGGAGGTACCACGCCCCCTCGTCCAAACGTTACCAAACCTCACAGGAACACTCACTCTCCTCGGCAGACGTTGTTCTGCCATAGACCGCCTTACTGCCATATACGAAAATGTCGAATAGCTGCCGAAAGTAACAATATGAACTAAATAACCAAATTTTCGTCTAATACGATCAAAACCGTGCGATATATAACATTTTTGTTGTTTTGCAAGCGGTAAAAAGGGGTGCGGTAAAATATTTCCCTTGAGCCATCTCGTAATCGAAACAAATCGACTGCCCAAATTTCAGCTGAATTCAGGTTAAGCCTGGCGCACTTTACTTCACTCGATATAACTCCCCGAAAAGTGAGTTTAACTAAAGTGGGACAGGTCTATTTTTAGTGCACTTGCCGAGAGTAACAATATGATCTGAATTGAAAAATGTTTGTCTAATACGACCGAAACATTTGAAATAAAACGTTTTCTTTGGTTTGTGGGCGGTGAAAGGGGGGCGAGGAAACCCATTTTTAATACAGTTGTCGGCAGTAACCGTACATACTAAATTACAAAATTTTAGCCTTATACGACCCAAACCGAGTGAAATATAAAATTTTTTGATTTGGGGGCGGTAAAAGGGGGTGTGGCAAATTTTTTTCATAACCATCTCGTGCCTGAAACAAATCGACTGCCAAAATTTCAGGTCAATCGGTTCAGTAGTTTTGGAGTCTATAGGCATCACAGCCAGACACACATCGTTTTGCTTTTTTAATATTGTATATAGATATTGATTTGTGGGCGGTAAAAGTGGGCGTGAAAACATTTACATATAGTGACCGCCTCTTAGATCACCTACACAGCAAGTTTCACTGTAAAAATGTGTAAGACTACGGAATTGCCATGATTTCGAAAAAGTGGGCGTATTTATATTACGACCACGCCCATTTTTCGTACAGTTACCGACAGTAACCATCTGAATAAAATTACCAAATCTTAGTTTTTTACGATTGAAACCGTCTTAATACATCCTTTTTTTGGTTTGTGATCGATAGCGTAAATTTGGCTTGTATGGGAGGTACCACGCCCCCTCGTCCAATAGTTACCAAACCTCACAGGAACACTCTCAAGATGTGGCTTCAGATTCCCTGAAAATTTCATAAAGATCGGTTCAGCGGTTTTGGAGTCTATATGTGATATAGCCACATACCCACATACCCACATACCCACATACATACATCCATTTTTATATATATAGATTACTTCAACTCTACGCTTTTTATTAACGTTCTAATATCTTCAAAATCTGAGGCAACATATACTCATGTCTTTCAATATATAATTGCTAATATTTTAGATTTGCAGCCTACATCATTTATAACGGGTTTCGAATGCGGTTTAAGGAACGGAATCAAAAAGGTTTATCCTGATGTACAATTGAAAACATGTTGGTTTAATTTTACACAAGCTATTTGGAGGAAAGCATCAAAAATTTCAAACTTTATAAATAATTTAAATAGAGATCGTGAAGCTAAGCAGCTGTATCGGAAATTCTTAATTCTGCCTCTTTTCAAAGCAGAAAATATTACAACCGCATTTCTTCAAACCCAGGCCATGAGCAGCCGGCATACAAAAAATAACACATTTGAGAGTTTTTTCCAACCATTCATTCTTTACTTTAGCCGCCAATGAATGAAAAAGGTAACACAAAAGTTTTGTTATATTTTCTAAAAGAAAGAAGCTACCCTGTTCTCCATTTCAGGAAGGCGTGTCCAAAATTTCGGTTTACAGGCAGCCAATGAGGACAACAAGCTTAGCGGAAGCTTTTAACAGCCAACTGTCTTCCAAATTGGCCAAAAAAGGAAATTTCTTCAAATTTCTAGACGCGTTATTAGACACTGATTTGGCAAAGACATCAGATTTTAAGAAATCGTTAAGTGGTAATGTCTCACTTTATAAGAAAAAAACTGGATTACAGAGGAAACGAGAAGCATTCATTAAAAAATGCTTATGGCAATTAGAAAATACTACAATCTCTTTAAACGACGCACTTAATCAGTTTTCCAGCATCAGCAATTTAACCTTAAATCTCAATGCTGATTCCAGTGCTGACGAAATCGAAGAAAGTCATGGACAAGAGACAAAGAAATATCTTCCAGAGATAATCCCATTTTATGTGTTATATGTTACTCAAATGACAGATCAATATTATTGCTACCTTGTAAACATTACAAGCTTTATTTAAGTTGCTGCATTTCGTTAAAAGATGGAGTTAATATGTAGTGTCAAATTTGTCGATAAATTGTTAAAGATAAAACACAAATATTTGCTTAAATTGCTATTTCTTACTTTACTGCTGTCATTTATTTCCACACTTTTTTCCGAAAAGTCTTATACAGGGTCCGTCAAATAACTTTTTTTTTAAATTCTATAAAAAAAAGACACAGTTTCGATAGTATCGTAAGTATAGACGTACAATTCCTTTTTATACAGTAATAGAGAAAAATTCTGGTTTTTCATGTATATTCTTCAAAACTTTTTTAAAGTATTTCATCTTCTAAATAAAAATTATTCAAAAACAAATTTGTTGTTGTTGTCCTTCTTTAAACTTACCTGATCTAAAAAGCTCACAATTAAATTCATGTAAAAATTTGTTTTGTTTTATAAAAAGTTTTCGTTTGATATTTATGGTGATGAATTTGTTGTTCTTTTTCATTTGTTTTGTTGGTTAAAACTAAATGTGGAGATTAATTATTTCCATTAATTAAACATAACTTTGTAATTCAAAGTTATGTTTAATTAATGGAAATAAATATGGGTAAATTTGAATTATTTATTTTTCCTGTAGTAAAGAGCATATACATTAGGGCGGGTCAAATTTTTTTGGTGGTCTGGCTCAGCGAAATTCGTAAAATACATGTAATTTCAAGACTTTTTCTCCACTACAGCATATACTAATTCTGAAAAAAAGCTGTGCGGACTTTCGGAAATAGATTTTTTTCTCAATTATAAAATATGAATGTATGAAATTTGAAAGAAGTGTATAAAATGTGTATAAAAAAGATTATTTGTGCTGTCATTTCTAAGGTAAATTTGGGCGCTGAATCTGAATCTGGCATTAAAAATACATTAAATCCAACTATCAATAGAAAAAAATCGTGATTTTTTATCAAAATATCGTGATTTTTGGTCAAAAAATAAAAAAAATGTTGGAAAATTTGGCGCTGAATTCAAATCTCCCATTTAAATTACTCCAATTCTCGTTTACTATTTAGTACTATTTAGTACCAATTCTAGTACTCCAAGTCTCGTTTGCTCTCAGTTTTGGGCCTTTTTTCTCTCGATTCCATCGATGTCGCAATAAAACCACTTTTGTGTTTTTCAGTAACGTGTTTGGATGCTCTAGTCATCTCTTGGACATTTCGTTCGGTGCTTTGAATGTGGCATGGTATTTCGACGTTAATCATAACCTCATCAGAATCATAATAATCTTCAGTCAAATGTTGCAATGGAATGTCTCTTGTATGGCGGCTCGTGTAGAATATCATCATCATTCAAATCTATCATGTTGGAAAAGTGGGTGCAGTCAAAATTGATTTTCGGTTTTTTGTATTCTCTCAATGTTGTCCGATCGAGATCACTTCGGATATGTTTTATTTTGTCGATTGCCATTTGACGTATAGGTTTCACATTGTGACAAACCATTGCTAGCAAAACATTTTCAGAGCTAGCAAAGTAGCAATTGGCTGACATTACACTATGAACAACGGAAAGTAAATTCGGTGGCAGATAATTCGTCCATTGTATAAATTTGAAGAACAAAACACTTCCGTATGCCATTGAATTGTAATATTTAACGTTGAAGTACATTGGAATGTACACTTTCATCACGTATGTGGCCAAAATTCGCAAGTTTTTTGACGGTTTGTCCGTAGTTATGTACGTACGTAAAATTCGAGCAGCTTTTGTTAACCACCTAGCATGATGTATTGGTCCCAACTTGATGTTTGCTAGATCAATTGATACTGAGCGAGTTGAAATCGCGTTTGCTAATTTGAGAAGATTTCTTGCATCTGTTGAGAAAGAACGTTCATCAAAATCTGGTGATGATGGTGGCATATTTTGGAGTGAAATTATCTCAAAATTATTGACAACCTGAAAAGCAGAATTTTTTTAATTCGTTAAATTATATAATTTATTTACTCAAAATAATCGTATTTTACTTGTATCGTATCGCAAATGCCTAAAACCGCTGCTAATCGTCCTGTTGACGTAGTTGGCCCTTTCGTGAAACTTTTTTCTAGTGTATTGTATAAATGACGAAACGGTAACTCATTGAAATGCAGCAAACATACACTCCAATGTAATGGCCTTTGTAAATGTTGTTCGAAAAGTCTTATTATACCACTTCTAATTCCAGTGTTAACAGGTTCACCGTCAGAACAGATAGCTACCAAATTATCTAATGACAAGCCGTTTTTATCAAAAAATTCAATAAGTTTATGCGTTTTTGCTTCTGCGGTTTCTTCTTCCACAATAATATGGCCCAAAAATCTGGAATCTGGCTCTCTTACAACAACTATATGCGGTTCTTTAATTTTGCGTGTATGAATTTTATTGTTGATAAATTCGGTAACTAATGTTTCGTCTGTTCTGCCATCGAAAGCAAATGCCAATAACGTGGAAGTGTCTAATCGTTTTTTCAAGACCTCATTCCTACAACGATTGCGTTCTCTTTGAACTTTATTTTTATTGATAATTAACGTTTGATCATTTTTATCTTTTACGCTTAAATCTTTCAAAAGTGCAGATGCGAGTGCAGCCGCAGCTCTATTTGATATACCGTATCTATCGCATTCCATAGCAAAGTTTGATAAGGTTACGTTTTGCATATACGGCCCTCGAACAGCACCTGGAGCTGCCACTCCTTCTTCAAATTCAAAATCCATACTACTTGCACCCATTGATAATTCAGGTTGCCAAATCACCTATGATCTAGTCACTTCTGTAGTTGTTACTGTTGTTAAACTTGGTTGTGGTAGCGTTTGAAGAAATTCAGTAATAGTGACATTTCTATCTGTCATCTGGTCCACAAAAAATGTTTTCATGAATAGTGGTAGTGGTGTATTTTGACATCTGCAATCCGTTGTTAATAAATTGCAATTACATGTTGAAACCCAAAACAAATTTCCTAGCAAACCACGAAAATCAACAAGAACATCGGGTGATTTGGATTTGTTTTTTGATGCTTCTCTATATTGAGCCATGAATCGGTCTAATTTGTTGCAAATGGATTTTCTCTGAATAATTGGCGTTGGAAGATTATTCCAAATTTCAACAATTTTATCCGCCACATGACGAGTAATTGATTGGAATGAAATGTGTGGGTTGTCTTCGAAATAGTGCTCTTGCATGAAAAAATAATGTAACAAAATATCGCCATACGTCGGTAGACGTTCAACGTTCAATTCTTTCGCTTCACCAAATAAAGTTTTATCATGCTGCAATATTGAAGTTATTTTACGGTCCAGCTCGGGTTGTGATGATGACGGTGAGGTTTCCATGATATAGCTTGTATTCTGAAATGTAAACAAATAATCTTTTTTATACACATTTTATACACTTCTTTCAAATTTCATACATTCATATTTTATAATTGAGAAAAAAATCTATTTACGAAAGTCCGCACAGCTTTTTTTCAGAATTTGTATATGCTGTAGTGGAGAAAAAGTCTTGAAATTACATGTATTTTACGAATTTCGCTGAGCCAGACCTCCAAAAAATTCGTCCATACAAATTGACCCGCCCTAATATACATATATGTATGTATATTTTAAAAGTAATTTAAAATTAACATTTTAGTTAACAAAATAAATTTTTAATATGGAAAGAATATAATGCATAATAAAAATAGTTCGAATATATAATGGTATTTAAAAAATAAATGTAGTTTTTAAAGCACAACGAGTGCTAGTAGCGCATGCGCAAATTTGCGTAGTAGTATACATATGTACATGCTGAAAATAAACATTCGTTTTATTCGTACTCTAACTCATGGAAGAATAACCAGGTAGGGCCGACTCGGAGAGGAATGAAGTAGAAAGCAGAGAAAAGCGAGCTAGTTGTCAAATACAGCTGTTCATGTCAAGTAAAAATTAAGAACATCTAAAAAAATTTCAGCTAACTGAACCAACAATAATTAAACCAACAAATCTAAAACAACGACGCACAGAAAAGAGCATGATCACAGCGGTTGAGCAGCGTTAGAGGGGATGAACCGAATCGTCCACAGGAAATAAATAGAACTTTTCTTACTATGTCCCGCTTTTCACTCGTCACTCAAGAAAATTCTCGAGCTTGCGACGAAAGCAATTATTGCTCCGCGAGCAATAATTCTCTTGCTCTGGTAGCAAGATCTCTTTGTCTCGCTTTTCACTCGGCAATAATTGCCTTTGCCGCAAGCAGTTTGTGGATTATTTGCCCGCATGAGGGGGTTTACGAAAGTCCCCATTAAACCCGAGTAGTCAACAAACTACTTGCGGCGAAAGCAATTATTGCTCATAGAATTGCCGAGTGAAAAACGGCCCTTTGCAGCACATGCAGAACCAAAACAACAATATCAGCAGCTAGTAGCAACGTTGCCAGTTATGTTGGAAAAATTTCGTGGTAATTTTTAATTGCCCTTAGGAATTTTTGTCTCTGGGAATTCCTATTAAATTTTTTAATTCAGCGTGGTATTTTTTAATTGGCGTGGAAATTCAGCGGGATATTATTTAAATTTACGTGGGAGTTTGGTAATATTCTTCTTACATTTTTTTTTTCTTTTTTAGTAAGCAAAGTTTCTCTTTGGTATTTCAAAATGTTTTTTAAATTGTTTGTGCATATGGGACTTGTGGTATTTTTTAATGCGAATGAGATTTTTGTGGCAATTTTAAATGCATATGGAATTTGTGGTGGTATTTTTAAAACGCGTGGTATTTTTATGGTAATTTTTAATGATAGTGAGATTTTTTTTTTTGATATTTTATTGCGGAAGAAACTTTTTTGTTTATCTTTACAACGGTAATTTATTTTTGTTGTGTTTAATTTATGTTATTGTGAAAAAAGTAACTTTTTGTCGGAATTGTTTTAAATTTTAACTGGCAACCTTGGCTAGTAGTAGTACATTTTTTTGTAGCCGCATACTCTCTGGCTCTCTAACTACATGCATCTGTATTCTCTATTGCATTAAGGCCCCTAGACGAGCAACTAATCGCACAACTGGTTGATAAAATGGTTGCTGGTTGAAGAAAATAAGCAGTGTGTAGGTGGGTTTTTGGTTTTTTTCAGTTCTTCAACCAGTTTTCCAACCAGTTGCTGAAAATCAAAAAGTTTTGATTTTTTCGGCTGAAGCTCATCGAGTTGATCAACTAGTTGTCGTGTTTTTAGCACGCTTAGCAACTAAACGGAAAACTGAGTTTTTTCTTCGGTTTTTGTTGAAGTTCTGCTATGGGCATTTTATAAATAAAATGTTTTGTTTTGAATTTTAACATCTGCCATCAATTGAAAGTTGTGTCTGTAGGAAAAAACACAAACTAGTTGAGAAACCAGTTGTTCGATTAGTTGCTCGTCTATAGGGGCCTTTACAACCCAACAAGCCATGAATGTTACTGTGTCAGCTAAACGGTACTTAAAACGGCAGCGTCTGATTTGCTGGTATGAAAACGACATGTTTTTGCACCTTTGCACGTTCACTATATTATTGTAAAGTCCTTTTTTATATTTATCAAGAATCGAATTGAAATTAATGTCATATTCGCTTGATGCGTCGTTTATTCTTGTCTTTTTCCCCTCTCTTTTTCACCCGTTCGCCAAAAAACTCTAAAATATGCATTGAATCCTGCATTGAAATCAAGGTAGTGCAGTTAAGTTGCCGTTCATTGTTTAGTTTATTATTGCAATTTAATAAAAACCATTTCAAGAAAAGGTTATAATTGTTTAACAACAAATAAAATTAATATACAACTTCAAGTTTTCAATATGACCTTGTTATTTATTGTGTTGATTTTCTATGATTTAAATACAAATTCTAATTGTTTGATAGTTTAAATCATTCTTGATTTTAAATACAAATTCTAGTTGTTTGATAGTTTAAAATCGTTTATTGAGCTTTAGGTCAGGTTAGAATAATTAATTGCTCTAACTAGTTAATCAATCAGCTAACTAATTAATCAGCTAGTGATGTTTTTTTTTTCTTTTCATATTGAAAATGTTGATGCTGTTGTTTCTTTGAAAAAAATTCGTTAGAGCAATAAATTGTTCTAACCTGACCTAAAGTGATGTGTATTTATATATGTATGTTTTACATACATATTAATAAAAAACAACAACAACAACAACAACAACAACAACAACAACAAAAGCAGCACAACAACGAACGACGTGATTACGAAGCAAACAAGCAAACATAACAACAACAACAACCCTAAAAACAGCACAAGCAGTTACTGCAGCTACGCAGCTAAGCAGCTTGTGCATTTCTCATACGAATTTATGAATTTTTCATCTTCTTAGATTTTGCTATTTTATTAGATATTAGTTTTATTCCCACTAAAACTGATATTTTGGCTTTTTTTTTCTTTGTACGATGAATATTAAAGGCTGTAGGTATACCCCAAAGTGTCAAATATCGCTTTGAAAAAATTCGTGAAACTGACCATACAAACCGCGTAATTCTACGTCAAAGACGTAATTCTACGTCAAAACTACTGGATATTTTCTCAAATTTCTTTTTTTATTTGAAAGTACAATCCTTCCGGTTAATAATGGAAAATAATTTCATTCAAATGGCTGCCACGGCTGGCCATGCAGTAGTCTACACGATCGTTCCGATTTTTAAGCACATTATCGATTGTGCGCAGCTGTATTTCACCAATGGCTTCACGAATATTGTCCTTTAAAGCATCAAATGTCTCTGGCTTGTCGGCGTAGCACTTATCTTTGAGGGTACCCCACAAATAATAGTCCAACGGTGTCAAATCGCAGCTCCGAGGTGGCCAAACGACATCAGCTCTGCGGCTGATAATGCGATCTTCAAAAACGGCGCAAAACATCTAGTGTAGCTTCGGGTGTGTGGCACGTAGCGCCATCCTGTTGAAACCAAATGTTGCCAATATCCTCCTCTTCAATTTTTGTGAACAAAAATTCGTTCAACATGGCCCGATAACCATCGTCATTGACTGTAACGGCTACTCCTTGCTCATTTTCGAAGAAAAATGGCCCAATTATGCCTCTGGACCAAAATCCGCACCAAACAGTGACTCGTTTTGGGTGCAGCGGCTTTTCAATGTATGCGTGTGGGTTTTCTGTGCCCCAAATGCGACAATTTTGCTTGTTTACATACCCACCAAGATCCAAATGAGCTTCATCTGAAAAGAGGATTTTTAAGATAACGAACATATGGAGCTGAAGGTGCTTCCCTTCTTCCAAAATCCGTACGCAATTTTCGCACACATTCTGCAACATTACCATGATTTTCAAAGTAATGTCGCAATATTTTTCAGCGTTGTTCAAGCGTAAACACAACCATATTCGTTTAGCGGAAGAATAAAACTAATTATCTGTCCAATCAGGCATGAGCTAAGTGTTACCATTCACGAAATAAGCACTAGTTGAAAAAAAAAGTTAGATGGCGGACCCTGTATAAGTGCCATATTCCTTGAAGGAAAATAGTTTATATCTTTAACTTTTCATTAATAAAAACTTAAAAATTTAATTCATGGCGTTTTAATATTGGTTCCTTCTGAAGAGAAATAAGGCCGAATTCGGCTTTATTTCGCTTTAAGTGGAAATAAGGCCTAATTTGCGGATTCGGCCAAAAAGCTTAGACTAAATTTAGACTCGACTTTAAAATGTTTATGAATTAATATTAGCTGCGTTTTATTCGTTCTGGTTTAACCAATGAACGAATAGATCGCATTAGTTAAAGCTTTGTAAGTTTTGCCTTAGACCGTTTGGGGCATTGTCGCCAAATGATATGACCAAACGGCTGATTGCAAAACAATACCATTACTACTTCTGACCGCTTGGGGCATTGTCGACGATGATATGACTAAACAGCACAGATGTTTCTTTTGCCAGCATTGGGTGACTAAGAAGGGTTGTAAACCAAACTCTTACTTGCGAGTGCTGCCACAAACTAAACCAATAGCGACATCTATAGAGCCGTAGCGAAAAAAAAATAGTTCAATGAGATGAACTAGCTACTGAGCAAGTTACTGCAATATACGAAAATGTCAAGAAATGCATGATATATTCACCATTTTCAGTATAGCTGCCGAAAGTAACCATATAAACTAAATGGCGGAGTGCAATAAGGCCAACGGCAATAAGGCTGAATTCGGCTTTATTTCTCTTTAAGTAAGCATAATAGGTTTGTTCACCAAGAAAAAAATTGTTACAAATTTTTACAAATTGTTACAAGTTTTTACTAGTAAAGCGTTCACGTACAACGTTGTCTCAGCGAGAGCATAAAAAGTAAGAGAAAAAAAAGTAGCTACAAGTTTCTGCTAGTGAAATTTTTACTTGCAAGAATTTGCAGCTACCGAAAAAAATTTCTGATGTTTTTCTTTTGTCATTTTTTTTATATTTGTTTCACGATGATTTAAGTTAGTTTTTGGATGGCCTAGTTTTAATTTTTTTGTAATATTTTAAATACTTGAGAAAAAGAAACGAATTTAAATAATTTTTTTGGTTTTTTAATAAACTGTCAAGTCGTTAAATTGGCTGTCACTTTGCAAGTTTCTATAGGTTTTCCGTTTACGTACTCTTTGTGCTCTTTTTCTCTTTGTGACAATCTCAATTATCTCAATCAATTATCTTCTTACTCTCCACCTGCAAATTTTAACAAGTAAAGTACGTGAACAAACCTAATTACGAAACCTGTTTATGCACCAGGGTCGACGCTGTACATTTATGGAAAATAAAAACGTGTGCATATATGTATATTTTGTTAGCTTTAAGTGCATAAAAGCATGAATATTTTGCTCATGCTCAAATGCACAGCCAAATGCTCTGGATAGTGAATACCTCTATTATCTTACATATTATGGGGATTCATGCAAATGGGATTCATTTATAAAGTTTATCAGCTTTATAAATTTTAATGGAGAAGCCTTTCCACTAACCAGATATATTTGCTCGTTGATTTAGGTGAGCAAACAAGGTGGCAAACTCTTATCATGAAGAAGCTCAAAAGTTAATTCATTTCTTATCAGAAGACGGTAAAAAATCAATGAGAGGTAAGAATTTGTGAATTGGAACAAGAGAAACAAAAATTTTATCCTCAAAATTATAGAAATCATTTTGAAAATTACAACTTAAAAACTTATTGACAACAAATGACAATATATTGCAGCTGACATATATGCAGCAAATGCACAATCGACTTTAAGGACTGTTCTTATACTCTGCCTGATTAAAATAACTAATTGCTTTAATTATAACATTGCCACTTTGCAAGAATACCCTTTTTATATTAAACATACATTCAAAAATATATCTTAACTTTATAAAGTAGGTCGTCAAGGATTGTATTACAAGAACTATTTATTTTTAATTGATTTATTAAAATTAAATCCGCATCCTTTAAAAACTGCAAGATTTGGGATTGTTAAGATCAGATCAAAATAAAATCATGCAGCGCGATTCTTATTATAATGTTCGTTTATTTCAATTGTTAATCTTAAACTAAAACTTAAAGTAATACTAAGCAACCAAACTAGTATAGACATACGATAATCACCACAGTGCACAGTTATCACAGTGTTCTGTGAGAGAGACAGTTATCATCTAAAGATGAGTTATTAACTATATACTAAACAGGGTGCTTAATTCTTGGCTGTACTTAATATATAACAATGTCCCCCTTAGTTTGGTTACTGGGTGTTATTTATAACAATTTAACAATATATTTAATGGTTTTACATGGGGAAAAATTCATTTTATTGTTTAAATAAAGACTTCAACCTAACCATCTTATCTATTACAAGAGCTTGCTCGTATACGACAACGGCTTCGTAACACCATTCCATGTTGTTGTTGTTGTGATTCTTGAACAATTTGAGAATTCACATTTCTATTTATGCTATTATTTAGAGATTGAAAATATTCATTATTTTCATTTGTTGATATTTTTTCCGAAGGCTTATTTAGAATAGTAGGAATATAGTCGCTCTTAATAGATAAAATCATTTGATTGGCATGCCTTTTCCATTCAATTTTTTTGCAATTAACTTCAATTTCAACAATATAATAATATTTTCCTAATTTCTTTTTCACAATGCCATCTATCCATTTAACTTTCCCTGCTTCTCTATAATCTTTAACAATAACCTTATCTCCCTGCTCAAATTTTCGTTTACCTCTACCCTTAAAATATTTTGCTTGGTTTTTTTGATTTGCTTTAACATAATTTTTAACAGTTTTCATATCAACTGATTTTTCTTTAACATAAGGATTAAGTAAATCAATTCTTGTTTTTAACCTTCTCCCAAACATAAGCTGGGCTGGTGAAACACCGGTAGCGGAGTGAATTGTGTTTCTCTGGTCAATTAAGAAATTTTGAAGCTTGATATTCAATTCTTTGATGCTCCCATTGTAAAGCATTTTCTTTAATGCCAATTTTACTTGTTTGACTGCGTTCTCTGCCTGTCCATTCGTAGCTGGGTGTCCAACAGGTGATGTAATGTGTTTAATAGCGTTTTGCTTGAGATAATGCTGAAACTCTTTAGAAATAAATGATCGTCCGTTATCTGTCACAATTTCTCTTGGAACTCCAAACCTAGCGAATGTTTGTCTTAAAATTGTTATAGTATGGCCGCTTGTAATATCGTTATTCATAACTGCACATTCAATCCACTTACTGTGTGCATCAATTATAATTAAGAAGTTTTTCTTAAAAATAGGCCCCATAAAGTCTAAATGAATTCTAGTCCATGGTTCACTTGGCCATTGCCATGAAACTAAAATATTTTTAGCTGGGTTACATTTAAACGGTAGGCAGTCGTTACAGCTCCTAGCTAAATCCTCTAAATCCTTATTAAGGCTTGGCCACCAACAGTATGATCTAGCAATATTTTTCATTTTTACGACACCTAAATGTGACTTGTGAATTTCTCCTAACACAAGTTTCCTAAAAACTTCTGGAATAACAGTTCTATGCGACCAAAAAATACAATCATCTTCAATTGACAGCTCCAATCTACGTGAAAAATATGGCTTTAATTGGGGATTAGTTATGTGAGTTGGCCAACCATGTTCAATGAATTCTCGCACTTTTCTTAAAATTACATCTTTTTCAGTTTCTAACTTAATCATGTCAAAAGTGACTGGCAAGTCTGCTACCTGGTTAACATAATTAATACAAACATTACCAACATCTTGAACAGGAGAATCATCTTCACTGCTTATAGGCGCACGCGAAAAATAGTCAGCTACATTATCTTTCGTGTTAACGTATTCCACGTCAAAAACATATCCCGATAAGAACAAAGCGTAACGCTGGAGTCGATTTGCTGACATAGAGGGTATTGCCTTTTTAGGACCAAAAATTGAAACCAAGGGTTTGTTGTCTGATACCAGTGTAAACTTCCTGCCAAACAAATACTGGTGAAATTTTCTAACACCATACACAATTGCCAATGCTTCTCGTTCAATTTGAGAATACCTTTGTTCAGTTTCTGTAAGTTTTTTAGAAGCGTAACTTATTGGTCTTTCCACGCCATTGTCATAGCAATGAGAGAGCACGGCACCAACTCCTACAGGACTAGCATCAACAGTTAATTTAACTGCAACTTGAGGATCGAAATGAGCTAGGATCTGATTCGAAGCAAGCAGTTTCTTTAAATGCTCAAAGGCATTTTGCTCTTCATCACCCCATGCAAATTTCACATCTTTTTTTAAAAGTTGGTACAGGGGGGAGCCAACTGTTGCAACCTTTGGAACAAATTTCCTATAATAATTAAAAACTCCTAAAAAGGATTGCAATGATTGAACGTCTGTCGGAACAGGTGTATTGATTATGGCATCTACCTTATCTTGACATGTATGAAGACCGTTTCTGTCTATAATATGTCCCAAATATTTTACCGATTTTGAAAAAAAACTACATTTTTCCTTAGAAACCTTTAAACCGGCGTCTTGTATTCGTGACAACACAATATCTAATGTTTTCAGATGTTTTTCACGAGAGCTGGCAGTGATTAATACATCATCCATAAATGCAACAACACCCGGTATACCTCTAAACAAACTATCAATAACTCTCTGGAAAATAGCAGGTGCAGAAGCTACACCGTAAATGAGACGTGTATACCGAAAAAGACCCTTTGTTGTTGAGATTGTTGTCATGTTTCTGGATTTATCATCTAAAATTAATTGCTGATATGCCATTGACAAGTCGATTTTAGAAAATTCCATTCCTCCATATAGCTGAGCGAAAAGTTCTTCTATATTTGGAAGTGGATACTTGTCAATGTGCAACTCACTATTCAGCGTAGCTTTATAGTCTCCGCAAATTCTTATGTCACCATTTTTTTTAATTATAGGGACAATCGGTGTACCCCAGTCACTGTGGTCTACGGGTTCGAGCACCCCTAAAGTAACTAACTTTTGAATTTCGTCTTCGACACGGTTTACAATTGCTAGTGGCAATTTTCTAGCTCTACAAAACTTTGGATTCGCACCTTCTTTCAATTTGAGTGATACTCTAAACTTATTGAAAGCACCAAGCTTCCCATCAAATACTTCTGAATATTTTTGCAAAATTGACTGAAGTGCGTTTTCATCGTTTCTCAAAAAATGTAATTCCTTAAACCCTAATTTAAAAGCATGTAAGCCATTTCTCCCTAGCAAAGGTGGACCTCCATTACGTATGACATACATCTCAATTAATTTGCATTCATTATTAAATTCAATATCTAACTTGCAAACTCCTAAAGGCTTAATAACTTTACCATCGTACGCAGTCAACACCTTATTCGCATCCGTAAGCAAGCATGCAGAAAACTTTTCCTTGTAATCTTTTTCCGATATTACTGAATAAGCAGCACCGCTATCAATTTCCATTTCCAGAGGAACACCATTCACTCTGACCAGCACTTTTATTGGTTCTAATGTAGAATTGGTTCTAAAACTAAAAAGGGATAAGTATTCGTTATCTTCATCTAAATAATTAAAATTAGTTTTATTTTTTGCTGATACTGCATTACCGCCATTGCTTAACGTCGCCTTGCACATTTTTTGAAGGTGACCTCGTTGCTTGCACTTTTTACAACGGTAGCTTTTAAACCTGCACTGCTCTGATATATGATTACTGTAACCACAAACTGTACATTCTCGTTTCCCGAAAGAACTTCCAGCATGACCTTCACTGTTTTGAAAACGTTTTTTAGGTATTGATTTTGATCCCAAACGAAAATTATCAGATGTGTTCTCCTGTTTTAAAGATGCCGAGCAATACTGGTTACGGACGCACTCTACGGATTGCGCTAAAGCCACCGCCTTTTCCAGCGTAAGCGTTTGAGCATCTTCCAAGAACAACTTATCTTTTTCCGAACTTTTTGGCAGCCCCATTATGAATTTATCCCTTAATGCGATATTGAGATGACTTCCAAAATCACAGGTTGTTGCAAGTGAACGGATTCTCGCTGCCCATTGCTGTATGGATTCTTCCTTATCTTTGGCAGCCTCGTAAAATTTGTGTCTTTCAGCAAATTTTGACACAGATGATTTAAAATGAACATTCATAGCTGATATCAAATCATCATACTTAGAACTCTCAGGATCAGCTGGATGCATAAGATTTTTAAGAAGGAGATACGAACTTTCACTTAATGCATTAATCAGCATGGCTCGTTGCTTTTCCATTGCCGCACTAGTAATGTCATTTGCCACAAAAAATTGCGAAAGTCTGATTTTAAATACACTCCATTCATTTACAGCATAATCAAAACTAGGAATTGTGCCAAAAATACTGCTGTTGCTTTTGTTTGCCATGTCTGGTACTTTTACTTTGAACTTTTTACGCGATCTGCTTAGTTTTCCTCGTCGCCAATTGTTAAGATCAGATCAAAATAAAATCATGCAGCGCGATTCTTATTATAATGTTCGTTTATTTCAATTGTTAATCTTAAACTAAAACTTAAAGTAATACTAAGCAACCAAACTAGTATAGACATACGATAATCACCACAGTGCACAGTTATCACAGTGTTCTGTGAGAGAGACAGTTATCATCTAAAGATGAGTTATTAACTATATACTAAACAGGGTGCTTAATTCTTGGCTGTACTTAATATATAACAGGGATGAAGGGTAGTTTTGTGGGATTTTTTTGATAGCTGCTTTTATTGGCATCACCGAAATGGCAGAGAATCGACGGCCAACCGACATAACGCACTATTGAGTTTCGCTCTACAGAGACTTGCACTGCAATATGGAAAAATGTATTTTTTCTTCCCAATATTGCAGTTATTCAGCTTCTACTTCCAGGCGCTTAGGTTTGTAGCTGTCTATTGCATTGGTAGCCGCTAACAATTCGCTGGATACAATATCCCCTTGCTCTTCTGAGGGTGAGTCAATTTCAAGCTCCGTCAATTTCTGGTTTGGTTAGTGGATTCATCAATGTGAAACTCACATGTTAGTTGATTAGCAAACCCCTCAGGAAAAGTGTTTTAATTTCTTTTAAAAGAAAAGTTATGAGCAACCTAAAAATTGTGTTCTCTTCTTTAACTGTTACGAGGAAACTTAAGAAATAAAAATGGAAAATAAACGTTATCAGTAACAAAAATAAAATCCTTTATTACAAGTTTTATCACAGAGAAAAATTAGTTTCTGTTGAAAATAACAATTACTTATAAATGAAAATTTTTTCTTGAAATATAACAATTATGGCCCAATGTTTTAAAATAGTTAAATAACAGTTATGTCTCTGCTTTAAATTTCATAAACATTTTTTATTTAAATGCATGGTAAAATTAGAGAAGGTAGAAGCATTTTGGAGAGACAGACTGCCAAAACTGTCAAAACGAAGATTTCTTTAAACCGATGAGAAAGCGAAAATTGTCCGCATTCAGAAGAGTCAACTGTTGTTGTATGGTAGCGATACCGTAGAAAAGTTGACAATTATTAAATTTAATTGTTATAATTATTTAATTACGTAAATAATTTAATTGCAAAGGTTTCTCACTCAAATTTGCAGCGTTCTTTCAGTGTTTCATCGAATTTTAACACAACAGCCAGTTACCAACTGCTGACTTCACTGAATGTGGCCATTGATTTCCTTTTGTTCTCATTCGCAAAAAGCAGACTTTGACAATTTTGGATATGAAAAAGAGCACGCAATCTGAAATGCATCTACCTTCTTTAGTTCTGCCAAAAGTATAAAAAAATTAAAAATTAACCGGTATTAAAATTGAACTTATTCAACGGCTACGAATTATTTTGAAACCGATTTATTGTGGATAAAGCTTCGGTATGAATAAGTTTAATTAAAATGCTTATAAAACCGCTAAAATATATTTTGAAGCATTATAATTTGTCTGGTTTATAATTGGCAAGTTTAATTGCGAGGTCTTTGCACTGGGAATTTTCCAAAGGAAACTAGTTTGTCACATATTTTTATCCAAGAAATTGCAAAAAACTAAATCGAAACTTCTTAAAAAGAAAAAAAAACGGTTTATTTCAATTTTATTACAAAAAACACAAGTTTTAGGTCGGGGTGTCCAGCAATAGAGTGCAACTATTTACGGAGGTGAAAGGTGATGTCGAGTTTAGCAAAAATTTGTATGGGAGTTGAGGTCTATTTTCACACCGTTAGTAGTTACAGGATTACTTAATATTTCATGACTTTTGTGCACATCATTGTTTTTAGCAGAAGAACTTGTTTTTAGCAGAAGAAAATTTTTAAAAGCTCATTTGAAAGGCAATGAATTGACCTTTCTCTCAGTGTATCAAGAAACCCACTTGACCTATCTATCCATTACCGAGCTGTTCTCGTGTCAAGATGAAATCAATCCGTTGAAACTACTAAATTTCAAGTTTGAGCGCAATTTTATATTACTTAATATTTCATGACTTTTGTGTACATCATTGTTTTTAGCAGAAGAACTAACACACGAAAATTTTTAAAAGCTCATTTGAAAGGCAATGAATTGACCTTTCTATCAGTGTATCAAGCAACCCACTTGACCTATCTATCCATTACCGAGCTGTGCTCGTGTCAAGATGAAATCAATCCGTTGAAACTACTAAATTTCAAGTTTGAGCGCAATTTTCGCAGAATTTCGCGTTACAAAACAAATTTGTTATTATAATTAATTTAAAAATTAATGTAATTTTCTTTTCAGTGACATCAAAAACACAAACATATCTTTAAAAATAAAAAAGTTGTTTGTACTTAAAAAATTTAACTAAATCAAGAACATAATCAAACTGTGTTTTTTTTATGAATTGAAGGGCTGATTGCAAGAATATAATAAGACACATAAAATATATTTTGAAATAATCGACTTTAAAGTTTTGAAAAAATGTATTTTTGTATGAAGAAATGAAACTGAACACGGAATACATTTACAAATAAATTCGAAAGTTAGTAAGAAATAGCCTTAATCTTTCCAGTGGTTGTTGGCAATGCATTGAGTTATGTATTCAGCCTAAAAAATTGATTTTTATATTATGTGGCTTATTACGTTACTATTATTCCCCGTCAGATGTTGTCCTGCCATAGACCGCCTCACAGTGTAACGAGCCCATATAGCGCGTGGCCAAAAATAGAAGGAGTTGTTCAAGAATCAGGAAACTTTGTAAAAATAGGTTTTATTGTAGAGGAAATATTCTCACAAAATTTCGTTCTAATTGAATGAATGCCGCGCCCACCTCCCATATAACCGAAATCGGTAATCTGTAATAGCTCCCCCAAAAAATTATCCTAGATCAGTGAAATCTAGGTGCACATAGTTCTTTTGCAGCTGTAAAAAGTTAATTTGAAAACGAACCAAATCGGCTGACTAACACGCCCACCTCCCATATAACTGAAATCAGTAATCTGGTATAAATACTTAAAAAAATATCCCAGACCATTAAAACTTGCTACACATTGTTCTTTTGTAATTATAAATACCTAGTGTGAAAATGTTACTAACTTGCCGACTAGCACGCCCAACTTTAGCATTTATTCTTCAACTATTTATCTCCTCTTGCCGATCTTGTTATCCTTTATTAAAACTTAAATTAATTTTTAATTTCTTTCTTAAAATGTTTCCTTTTCAATATAAATTATATTGAAATAACTTATAATGCCAATATAACATTTTGGCATTATTATCTTAATGATTTTTATTAATATTGGAAACAGTTTTCTTTCGTATTTTTATATTCGAAGAACTGAATTGTATTCAATTTTATATGATGACTCAGTAAAATAATCTAAAATTTTTTTAAATTAATATCTTTATAATTACTTAAGCAGTAATGGTTTATTATAGTTTTTTTAATTAGTTATCTATTTTTATATGCGGTATGTAAAAGATTTAAGTCTTTAATGTCAGCAATTTGTCTAAATAAATAATTATAATAATAACTTCTGTGTAACTGAAATCAGTAATCTGGTGAAATACCCCAAAAAATTATCCTATATCTGTACAATTTTACATCTATAAAATATTAGGGCTACGTTAGGGAAGTGTTTTATTTGAATTTGTTATTAAAAAAAAAATATATAAAAAATTAGTTTATCACAAACTATTTTTCTTTTATTTTTCACCAATATTTCGACTTCCTTCTGAAGTCATCTTCATGTTTATTGTAAACAAATTTATTAAATTTATTAAATAAATATTTTTAGATACCCCGAAGATGACTTCCGAAGGAAGTCGAAATATTGGTGAAAATTATAAATAAAAATAGTTTATATTAAACTAAGTTATATATTTTTTTAAAAATTGGACCTGTAGCCTGAATATATTAAATAAAGCCAAAAGCAATTACAGAGGTCAATTAACAACTCAAAAATTTTAAAAAAAATATTCTTTTTCTTAAAAGCTTGTGAAAAATGGCTTTTTCATATAAAATTGCTCATTTTAGTCAAAACATTCTCCACAAAAGTGGGCGTAAAGTCGTTATAATTGAGTTTCGGCAAACCTTTTTTCGGCCTTTGTAGTCTAGTGGAGAGTGCGCTAGACTATCAACCCAGAGGCCCCTGGTTCGAATCCGCGCTCGGGCATGGTTCTTTTCACTTTCTTTAATCTTTCCTACATTTAAAAATTATGGAAAACTAAAAATCCACAAATACATTCTGGAAAATGTGGAATCAAAGGACAGGAACACAACTAAGAGCTGGAAATGCTTGCTGAGGTTATGGCATAACACTAGCCTCGGTTAAAAGCAATTCAAATTGTCTTTCACGGTTGTTTCGCCTATTCAATAATTCACGTATGGTTCCAATCAATTCCTCTAAATAATCTATCCCTTTCCTTTCAGGTCAAAGACCAAACCTTGTTTGTATAAGGCGCATGCCTTGGTTCTTTGATCTTTAAAAAAAAAGCAAATTTAGGGAACATGTTGAAAAAATTCAAGTTTCAATTCAATTTAATTCAATTTATTCGTATAGTTGTAAATATAAGTACACTAAGAGCTATGCTCTTTTATAGTACAACATAAAACATTAAAATGATTAACTTACTTAAATCTTATAATAATAACAACTCATTTCAAAGACAAATAACTTAATTTTAATACAATAATGACTTAATACTCTTAAAAACTATAGTAAGTTAAAAGTTAAGAATATAATGTATAGACTGAGTGAAAAACAGAACTTAGAACAAGAATATTAAGATACTAAAGAGTAGAGAAAAAAGATAAAATAGATTGCCTAAAAGAACCTCTCCCAGTGATTTCCCTAAGCCTCCGTGGTACAGAATTCCACAACCTAATGGCGTTAATGAAGAACAGTTGAGAAGATATTAGCGAGTTGTGCCTCGAAACTATTAAGACATGGCTTCTTCTGGACATGCAAAACTGGAGTTTTTCATATAGATATCTAGGTGTTTTCTCATGAATTAACTTATCCAGGTACATACAGTTTCTGGCATTGAGATAAACAGTCAAGTCACATCCAAATATTGCATTCCGGAAACTAGACAGGTGATCAAATTTACGAAGGCCAAACATATAGCGTGTGGCGTAATTAAATGCTATTTGAAGTTTTAGCTGGGAGGAAGAGTCAAGTTTACTATATACTACCTCAGAGTTGGTTATCACAGGTAGAATAAGTTGTATTACCAACTTACGCCTAATACTAACTGAAGTCACGCTTGCAGACATTCTTAAATTACGCAATACATAATAAACTTTTTTGACAATACTATTAACATGATCAGCACATGAAAGCGAAGAATTAATATAGAAACCAATATTTACAATTTTCGACACAACAGTTAGCTTGTAAGGACCAATCTACAAATCAGGGACATCATTAACACAAGTCTTACCTCTACAGATAGGAAGTACATATGATTTGGAAGAGTTTAGAAGAAGACCATTGCTATTTGCCCACTCATTAATGCTGTTGAGGTCCTCATTCATTCTGCAACACAAGTCATCAACCAGTCCTGTTCTTCTAGATAAATACATTTGGACATCATAAGCATATGCATGGATAGAGGCATGACTGCAGACAGAAAATATGTCATTTAAAAATATAGAGAATAGGAGAAGGCCAAATATAGACCCTTGTGGTACGCCACTTAAAACAGATTTATACCCTGAGGACAATTGACCAACTTTAACTTTTTGAGACCTATCACACAAATAACTGGACATAAGATTTACAGCACTATTATAGAAACCAAATAGATACTTAAGCTTACTACACAAATGTTGATGGTGTACAGGGTTGCCAATATTCGAAGCGCCCATTTTATTTTTAAATAAATCAAAGAAACCACAATTTTTTGTCTGTTCGTCATAAATATCATTTAATTGGGTTCAAGTAGATTTGCTTACATTATTTCTTGAATATGATATCTCGTAAATGGTCGCCATTGGCCTCTACGACATATTGTGCCCATTTTGCAGCATTTTCCATGGTTTTCTTCAACATTTCGATGGGAATGGCGGTTATTTCTTGACGGATGTTGGTTTTCAGCTCTTCTAGGGTCTTTGGCTTGTTGAAGTAAACCTTTGATTTCAAATAACCCCACAAAAAGAAGTCTGGAGGCGTTAAATCTGGTGATCTTGGCGGCCAATCGAAATCACCATTTTTTGACATCAAACGGCCAGGGAACAATTGCTTCAAAAAATCGATTGTAGTGCGGCTTGTGTGTGGTGGCGCGCCGTCTTGTTGAAACCAGTAGTGCCTGATACGCTTTCGACGAACGATTGGCATGAAAAAATTGTTTATCATATCGCGATAACGCTCCTGATTGACAGTAACTCTGTGGCCATTATCATCTTCGGAAAAGAACGGCCCAATGAACATTTTAGCACAAACGCCGCACCAAACAGTGACTTTTGCATCGTGAAGAGGTACCTCTTGAATCTCTTGTGGATTTTCAGTGGCATAAATACGGCAATTTTGTTTGTTTACCGTTCCGTTCAACTGAAAATGAGCTTCATCGCTCATGATAATTTTATGCCAAAATTGCTCGTCTTCTTCAGCCATTTCGATGACTCTTTGGGCCCATTCCAATCGACGTGGCTTATCGGTAGGCAACAATTTGTTTACCAATTGAATTTTGTACGGAAACAAATTCAAATCAACACGTAAAATGCGTTGTAAAGTGGATCGGGGAATGCCGAGCTGCTGAGAACGGCGATTTTGGGATGTTGTTGGTGACTGCTCAATACTGGCTCGTACTGCTGCAATATTCTCATCCGATCGCCTTGGTCGCTTTTTATTTGGCCTCTTTGGATTACCAAGAGTATTACCAGTTGTAAATCTTTCATACAAACGATAAATTGTTTTCTTGGAAGGCGCACTTTTCACTTTATTTATTTTTTTGAAAGCACGTTGAGTTTTCACTATTGACTTGTTTTGTTGAATGTAAATTTCAACAATTTTAGAGCGTTCGCGTGGCGTGTACTGTTCCATTGTAAACATTTGCTTGGAATGACGCTTCAAACGCGGTATGTCATTAGTCGATTTGGCATCACTGCGGAAAGTTACAGTGTTGCCAGATGGGCGCTTCGAATATTGGCAACCCTGTACTTTATCAAAAGCTTTTGAAAAGTCAAGCAGACAAAGTAAAGTCAAATTGCCAGCATCATATTGCGGTCGTATGACGTCAATGACCTTAACAAAAGCGGACGAACACCCGTGTCCAGACCTAAAACCTGATTGAAAAAGGGATAGCAGATTTTTATCAACTAAATGATTAGTTATTTGTCAAGCCATGAGTTTCTCACAGACTTTAGCTAATGGCTATAATATACTTATGGGCATAAAGTCGTTGAGATTTATTGGCTTCTGCTTTTTTGCTATGGAAATGTGTGGAATTCTGTATGGAATGTGTGGCAACAATAATTTTATAAACTTGATGGAAATGCCATTTTCAGAAATAGCATTAGATTTAATCTTCGATATGCTATTAGCTACATCAAGTTCAACTACCGGAGAGAAGCTAAAAGTTTGTTGCATGGAGTGACCGAACAGGGGTGAAATATTAGAATCAGAAAAAGCATCATTATAAACAAAAAAGATAATGACAAAAGATAAAGATTTAAAATATTGCTAATAATAAAACTATAATAAAAAATGCCATTTTTCTTATACTGTTTTTACAACTTTGTGAAAAATTTGTTATTTTTTCATATAAAATTGCTCGTTTTGTCCAAAACATGCTCCAATATCTTAAATTTTCCCTTAAACTACCTGACAAAATTTCATCTCAATTTAACTTAAAACTGGCACTCTTTGCTTCACTAAACTCTTATCCCCCGCAAAATGGGCGTAACTAAAGTGGGACACCAGATGCTCTTGGGCAGGGTGGTGAACTCAGAACTGGGGGATCCTCCACTCGCAGGTTTGTAAGCAGAGGCACTCCGCAGGGAGGAGTTTTGTCTCCACTTGTGTGGTCCGTGACGGTCGACCAACTGTTGCGTATCATGTAGGGGGAAGGCTACAATGCTGTTGCTTATGCAGACGATATTGCAATCATTTTTAAGAGGAAAGTTTCCCCAGACTGTCTGTCAACTCATGGAGAGAGCACTCTTAATTCTCTCGAGATGGGCATCCTCGTGTGGTTTAAGTGTAAACCCCCTAGAAAACAGATCTCATTCTTCTCACTAGGAAATATAAGACCCCCAACTTAGAACCTCCGCGTCTGAACGGCACGAGGTTGCTGTTTAGCGACAGCACGAAATACCTAGGAGTTATTCTGGATAAGAAGCTTATCTGGAATGTTAACATTAAGAAACGTGTTAAAAAGGCAAACATAGCACTATTTGCCTGTAAAAAAGCTATAGGTAAAAATGGGGTTTTTTCCCCAAAATAGTACGCTGGATTTATACAGCAATTGTCCGCCTCATACTAAAATATGGCTCACTGGTATGGTGGAGGGCCCTTGATAAGGCAACCGCACTTCAGAAGTTTGCAGAGGTGCAAAGAAGCGCAGGTCTTTGTATTACGGGGGCACTGTCCTCAACACCAACTAGCGCCCTCAATGTCATACTTCACCCTCCTCCTCTCGATATCTTTGCCAGGGAATGTGCCAACACAGCAGCCCGGAGACTTAGAGAATCTGGTAATTGGATAGGTAACAACTGCGGCCACACAATTATTCTGAACTCGTCTGCACCCGACAAAACAGACTACTGTGTGCCGTGCTTAAATCTTGAAAAGAACTACGTAGTTTTCATCCCTTCACGGCTAGACTGTGCAAACAAAGTCCAACTTAAAACCTCCACCATAAAAATCTTCACAGAATCGCAACTCTGGGCCATCCCTTTTTAAATTCATTATCCGCTCGAACTGGTTTGAGGAGGGAAATCTCTACTAGGTTTTAAAGAGATCATGTGGTATCACAACGGGCCTGCACTGGCCTAAGTGTTCGAGTCGTCTATCGGCTTAGCCTCCATTACCTAACCTTACCTAACCTAAAGTGGGACATGCTCATTTTTAGTGCACTTGCCGATGAACTTAATTCCAAAATTTTAGTCTAATACGACTCAAATCGTCCGAAATAAAGCATTTTTATTAGTTTTTGGGCGGAAAGGGGGCATGTAAAGCAAATTTTTAGTACAGGTGCTGACAGTAACCATATAAACTAAGCCAACATTTTAGCTCAATCGGCCCATTAATCAATTTTAATGATTTTCAGAAATAGAGCGTGGCTATAGAGCGACCAAATTAATTTTTAGTACAGTAACCGAAAGTAACCATACAAACTAAATTACCAAATATTAGTCCTATACGACCAAAACGGCCTGAAATATATCATTTTCAATAATTTGTGGGCAGAAAAAGGGGGCGTGGAAATCAAATTTTAATACAGTTGCTGACAGTAATGTGTTCAAACAAAATTACCGAATACGACCAAATTCGTCTGAAATAAAGCATTTTCATTGATTTGTGGGCGGTAAAAGGGGGCGTGACACCCATTTTTAATGCAGTTGCCGACATTAACCATAAAAACTTAATTACCAAATTTTAGTATTATACAACGTAAACCGACTGATATATAGCATTTTTATTGATTTGGATGTGGTGGTCAAAAAAATTTTCCTAAGCCATCCCGTACCTGAAGCAAATCAATTACTAAAATTTCAGGTCTATCGGACCAGTAGTTTTGAAGTCTATAGGCATCACTTAGACGAATAGACAGTGTTTTGATATTTGTATGGGAGTATATGGGAAAATCTTTAAAATTGCTATATCTCCAGAATTGCATGCAAACTTCATACCATCTACATCTACAGACCATACCAAACGTACCCGGAAATTTTGTTTGAAATCGGTCGACCCATTTCCGCAGCTAGTGGTGACATCAAAATGTACACTTTTTTTTAATACAAGGTGGCGCAAAAGTAATCCTCCTATCAGAAAATGTTATAAATTTTGCGATTGGCCCCTATGTCAGTTCTGTTTTGACATTTGTGTAGTAAACACATGCGAAATACACGTTAATAAAAAATGTTACGCTACACTGCTCCAGAACGCGGAATATTGGTGACAAATGTAGTGTACTTACACAGTCCAAACCAAACCGTACCAAACGATACAAAAACAGTGCAACATTAAATTAAAATCCAACAACATTTTTGATGCAACTTAAAACCCAAAAATTATGACGGGCACTAAGAATCAAAAATGTCGTAACAAATGTCATTCACACTTCTAAAGTGCTGAATTTTTTCATCCCCTCTTGCTGCTTGTATCGTTTGGATACTTAATTCTCTGCTCAAGCACAACAACAACAACGCTGTTGTTAGTGCAATGCAATTACAATATGAGCAGTGCACTGGAGTAAATACAGCGAATATATTATGTTACTCCAATGCAACTGACCTGCCGAATTTTCAAGGTAACCCATCGTGAAAATAAGGGCGGAGTCTAAAAAATGGCATAAATAACTTTAAGAAAAATACTGTTTTTTTTTAGTATATAAGAAAAAAAGAAGAACCAAATAAAGCAGAATTTAATTTAAAGTCTAAGACAAGAGAAGTCTTTCAATTTTACTTTTCAAATGAATTTCCCTTGAAGTGCCGGCTAGGCCCAAAATATACTAAAGCTGACGAGCTATATACGTAACTCCGTGCCGCGTCCCCAAAATATAAAGTATCACAACTCAGATATATACCAACACATGGCAATCCTGCCACTTCCCTGGACCTTCAATAACTAGGACGAATTTTCTGAATACTAAGCAATCAATACATTTTCTTTTCATGAGCGATGAACGAGGAATTTCATAAAAAATTCGATGATTTACTAAAACAAATACAACAGTTTCAAACAGAAGTCAAAAATTCAGAAACAGCGGCAACTTTGCCAAACACAGACGAGGCTCCATTATATATTCCGACACCCATACCTGGACCAAAGAAGCTCACAATAGAAGAATATAAGCAACGTCAACAATCAAAACAGCAACAACCAAAACCTAAACCCCAACAGGGAAAAAGGAAACGCACTAGAAAGGGCAGGTACGTCCGCCAGAAAGCAGAGCTCCACGAACTATACAGACTCATAGCAATCGTGAAAGGACAACAAAAAAGGGACATTGCTAGCAAAATAAAAGATCTGAAATACAAAATCAAAAACAAAATTAATTAGAATGCAATCTTCAAAAACAAACTCAACTACAACAATCTGTTTCGCTTGTGAAGCATCAGTACAACACATAGAAGAACACCTTAACTCACACCAAAATATAATAGACGACGCCAATGACAGGTTACAAAAAGCAGAAGCACTCCACAATTTTATCTACAAGAATCCAACATACACAAAAGACAGGAAAAATACAGACAACCCAAAACTGAAGCACCTGCTATTTTCAAAATACTAATAAAATTTTGTTTTTTTTTTTAAAAACATATATTTTTTATAAATATTCATTATGTATTTAAGATACTACTGACAACATAAAACATATAAACAAAAAAATAAAAAAAAATAAAATAAAACCAAAACGTTACATATTGTCTGATATATTCTTTTTTTACTATTTCTATGATCCCAAATTTCAGTCAACTAGTTTACAACGTCACAATGCTTGACAACAAAAACAAAGATTAAATAACGATAAATGAAAATATAGAAAACAATTTAGTTTCTTCTATATCAAAGAAAGAATTTTCTACCATAAGCACAACAGCTTTGATAACACTTGCAGTAATCCTAATTTTATTTTACATCGGTTACAAATTAAATAACTACTGCAAACAAAATGTTCTAAAACACACTAACCGTTTGCAAAATCCAGTTAAGTTCAATCAATCGCTTACGTATGCCACACTTCATACTCCATGAGAACTCTACTTAAAATATATAAACAATTGAAACAAATAAGAGCAAATATAAAAAAGTCCATTAACAGGGGCTACACTTCACAAACTGTTAAACTCAAATCATCACAAATAAACACATACATAAAAAATTTCAACGCTCATTTGAACGCAATACCACAAAATCTTGACACAGCTCGTTTAGCTGAACAATTTTATCTACTACATAAAAAAACAATTTCTCTATTGAGTTCAATGTCTATTAACAAAGAAACTCCACCACAAAATGCAGCAACCATGACGAATACTGCAACTTTCAATTTAGAAACTATTCTAAAAATTGTTCCTACCTTTTCAGGTAACTCTAAGGAATTAGACAGTTATCTAAAAATAGTAGAATTACTATATAACTCTTTTAACACTGCAGACAAAGCTAAGCTTATTGACTTAATCATTAGCGTAAAATTAGATACAAAAGTAAGCACAACTATAGCAAACACGAGTAACGTACAGACACTAGATCAACTCAAGGATATTTTGAAATCATCATACAAATCTACATTGACCACATCCCAAATCCACACAAAATTGTCAACTTTGACACAAAAAAACAACAATATCACCCAGTACAAAGACAAATTGATATCTCTCATATCAGAATTAAACAACATACAAATTTCAGAACTAACAGGTGATGCAACGCAACAATCCGTAATCATCAAGATGAATGAAACTTATGCTTTAAACATATTTAAAAATGGTTTAAATGATGACCTAAAGAACACAATATTTGCTGCCCAACCAAAGTCATTAACAGATGCAACAAACCTAGCACTCAAGCTAGAAAATAATAACAAAACAAACAACCAATTATTGTATTTCCTGAATAATAACTACAGCAATCAACGCAACAACACTCAAAACAAAAACACAAGATACAACTACAACGGATATCAAAATAACAAAAATTCAAGAAACCAAGGTCAAAGAAACAACAGTTTCAATAGAAATCAAATTTTAAACAACAACTATAGAAGAAACAGTAATGCATACAGATATGCACAAAATAATAATAACACATATAGAAACTCACGAAATAATAACAATAATAATGCACATAGATGCACAGAATAATAACAATGCGAATGCACACCGTAATTCAAATATGAATAGAAGACAGAATTACAACAACACAAACCAGCGTGATAACAGAAGAATGTTCGCTTTTGAAGCTAAAAATCAGGGAAACGACGAGCGCTCGGATGTCGAGGAAGATCATCCGGGACAGCAAAATTAAGGATATATAACCTATCGGATATCAAAACAAACTATATCATAGCAAAATGTTATAACTCCAAAAAACCATTTACTTTTCTTATCGACACAGGAGCAGATATATCTATCTTCAAATTAAACAACATTGAAGCAGACTTGAAGATGGACACTATTTGCAAACTTACGGGAATAACAAATGAACAAATAACCACTCTAGGCAAAATCACTTTAACATTAGATTTTCAACATAAAACACTTTTGCACAATTTCCACGCAGTTGAAGACAATTTTCCGATACAAACCGATGGAATATTAGGCAGAGATTTTTGATCTAAAAGCGCATGCAAAATTGACTACGAGACACAAACATTGACGATAGCAATAGAAGACATAGACATCGTGACACCGTTACACTTTAATAAACACGTGTATGACACAATACGTATACCATCAAGAAAAGAAATGATACATCCCATTTCATTAAATTTAAAAGAGGATTGTGTAATTCTTAACGATGAAATACAACCCGGTGTATTTTTAGCGAACACAATAATACCAGCGACCGGTAAATGTCACGTAAAACTTTTGAACACAACAAACGCCGAAGTTAAACTAACCAAATTAACACCAAAAACAGAACCACTTTCTAACTACATTCAATTCAATTATACTAACACATTTAACAAAACACGCTTCATAAAACTAGCCCAAGAACTACAGGTAGCCACTAATCACCCTTTAACAGACATTTTTAGTGATTTCCAACACATTTTCCATCTAGAAGACGAAAAACTAACAATAAACAACTTTTATACACAGACAGTAACTACAAATGACACAACACCTACCTACATAAAAATTACAGACTACCTCACGCCCATAATGAAGAAATCCATAAGCAAGTACAAGAATTACTAAAAAATGACATCATTGAAAACTCAATAAGCCCTTACAATGCACCGCTATTGCTAGTACCTAAAAAGTCAGAAGATGACACAAAAAAATGGCGACTAGTGGTAGATTTCAGAAGATTAAACGACAAATTATTTAACGACAAATTCCCACTGACAAGAACAGAAGACTTTTTAGACAAACTTGGTCGAGCAAAATACTTCTCCACACTCGACATGACAAGCAGTTTTCACCAAATACCTTTAGATAAAAAGTCCAGACCACTAACAGCTTTCTCCACAAATGATGGACACTATCAATTCAAACGACTACCTTTCGGATTGAAAATATCCTCTAATAGTTTTCAACGCATGCTCACGCTTGCATTAACTGGTTTAAGCTCAGAAGCATTTCTTTATGTCGATGACATAATAGTTTTTGGTTGTAGTCTACAACACCACAACAACAATCTAATTAAAGTTTTTGAACGACTATCTAAATACAATTTAAAATTGAATGCAGCAAAATGCAAATTCTTGAGACCAGAAGTAGTTTACCTTGGACACTTAATTACACAACATGGAATCAAGACTGACCCATCAAAACATGACACAATAAAATATTATCCGACTCCGACAAATGCGGACGAAGTTTGACGTTTTGTGGTTTTGCAATTATTACAGACGATTCATCAAAGATTTTGCTAGTATCGCGCAATGCCTAAACAACCTATTAAAGAAATCACACGCATTTAAATGGACGGAACAATGCCAACAAGCTTTTGACACACTAAAACAAAAATTAATTGAACCTCCAGTGTTACAATATCCGGATTTTTCAAAATCTTTTATTGTAACAACTGACGCCTCAAACTTTGCTTTAGGTGCTATCTTATCACAAGGAGAAATAGGTAACGACCTTCCTATTTCGTTTGCGAGTAAAACACTTCAAAAACACGATTTGAACAAACCCGTGATAGAAAAGGAATTATTAGCTCTTCATTGGGGCATAAATTTCTTCAAGCCATACTTATATGGTAGAAAGTTCATTGTGGTTACAGACCACAGACCATTAGTGTCACTATTCAGCCATAAAAACCCATCATCAAAAATGACAAGGATAAGATTGGATCTTTCGGACTATGATTTCGAAATAATATTAAAAAAAGGAAAAGTTAATACTAACGCTGACGCTCTATCGCGTATAAAAATAGATTCAGCAACATTAAAAAAAATTATTCCCTCAAAAGAGGATAAAAAAAAAAAGAAAGCATTGATTTTAACAAGGGGTATGAAAATGAAAGAAAATGATAAAATTAAACAAAATGAAGAAAATGAAGCGAATATAATTATAAAAGAGAGATGCATGATTTCAGAAGAGCCTGATCAACTTTTCATATGGGAATGCACATCGATATCTGACGTCAAGAACATAAAACGCTTAAAATTTGAAATAAACAAAAATAATTTGAAGAAAAATATAATTGTCGACAATAAAGATGATTTCGTACTAGTGCGATGTGGTGATAATCCAACGAATCTAGATTTGACATTGGAGAAACTATCATCTAAAATGTATAAAGAAAATATAAAAGAACTAACGCTAGAGGCAAAAGATGCCATGTTTGAAATAATCGATAAACAAACATTTAAGAAAAAATTCAATAAGCTGCAGCATAAAAGAGAGAATAAATATAAAAAATCACTTAAAATACTAATATACGAGACCCCACGAAACATAAAAAACAAAACAATGCAAAAAGAATTAATAAAAGAGTTCCACAATTCACCCCAGGGAGGACACTTAGGAATCAAAAAAACAATACTTAAGTTAAAACAACGTTACTCATGGAAAAACATGAGACAAATGATTAAACAACATGTAAACACATGTGAAAAATGCGCACGAAATAAACAGATTCGGCACACAAAAGAAAAGATGAAAATAACGGACACTCCAACCACAAGTTTCGAAACAGTGGAAATCGACACTTAAGATTTCAAACGGATACCGCTACGTGCTGACAATGCAATAGGGCTATTCCCAGTTACGGGCAAATAGCTTTGCAAATGTATGCCCTACCAAATATTTGCCATCAACTGTGAGCACACTTTTTAGAACACTGTTGCAAACAAAACTCACAGCTGTTTTGGAGGAAAAAAAAAACAACACGAACAGTATTTGTGGTGTTTTTCATTATTATTTATCAAAGTGTATTATTTATCAAAGTGAGTTCCATATCAGAGTCTGTTAATTTTGTTTTATTAGCGGCGTTTGGTTAAAATGTGACAGCTGATTGATTGGCAAATAAGTTTTGCCCATGCTCGACTGTATGCAATGCGATTTTAGTGTTGCAAATTTGACAGAGTCGGGCAAATGCAAATCTGTACATTTTGTTGTTGTGTTGAAAATATTTGCCATCATATTTTGCAAATGCCACGATGCCACGCTATTTGCCCGTAATCGGGAATAGCCCTAATGTCAACTAACAAAATTCGTTATTGCTCATCCTATAGAAACTAAAGATGCAAAAACAATTGCACAAACTTTGGTAGAACAACTTATACTTAAATTCGGTTTATTTAAGTATCTAAAATCAGATCGCGGAACAGAATTCACAAATGAACTTCTTAAAAACATATGTGAGTTACTGAAGGTTAAGCGAATTTTTTCGACCCCCTATCATCATGAGACATTGGGTTCATTAGAGAAAAACCATAGAACACATAATGAATATTTGCTATCATTTGCAGACGACTTTGAATGGGACAAATGGATTCCATATTATACGTTTGCATATAATTCAAGTCCACATGTCGACACAGAGTATACAACTTTCGAATTAATTTTCGGAAAACTACCTTCCCTACCAAGCGATTTGATTGAAAAAACAACAACACGGTATAATTTAGAAGATTATTCAAATGAACTAAAAATAAGACTAAAAACCGCATTAAGCAAAGCTACAGACATAATAAACATTGCAAAGAATAAAAGAAAAACACAGTATGATAAAAATGTAAACGTTTCAAATTTTAAAGTAGGAGATCAAGTTTTTGTAAAACTAGAACAAAGAAAAAAATCACAAAGTCCATACAAAGGACCAATTGTAATTAAAGAGATAAATGGAGTCAATTCCATAATAGAAATAAATAACAAACTAAAAATGTATCACAACAACATGTTGAAAAAATTCAACAATTAGACGAAATTTGTACTATTAAAGTAAATACATTTCCTTCCAACAACAAATAATATAAATAAGCCATTATCAATTAATAATCAATTATTAGATGTAACATAGAAACACTTATATTTTTGGATTTAAATATTTAAATTTTACGTTATATATATATTTTTTTAACACTAATATTATCCGAGAATTGTTCCATAAAATACATACGAATACATAAATATATATATATATAATATAAATATAAATATATATGAATTACTACCATACATATTAAGATTATTCTAAGTTACTACAAAAATTAACCTTAAAACAAATGAATGAAAGAATGTATGAATCCGTATACTTATAAGACAAAATAACTGCATATTAAAGTTCAACTAAAATATTTTGTAATATTATACAAATTAAACTACTTTAATACATACTAGCCAGAACTCCCCTTTATCTTAAAAATTTAACTTCAAAAGTGAAATTTTCGCTTGAGGATTGGGGTGTAGTGTACTTACACAGTCACTATTACCGTACCAAACGATACAAAAACAGTGCAACATTAAATTAAAATCCAACAACATTTTTGATGCAACTTAAAACCCAAAAATTATGACGGGCACTAAGAATCAAAAATGTGGTAACAAATGTCATTCACACTTCTAAAGTGCTGAATTTTTTCATCCCCTCTTGCTGCTTGTATCGTTTGGATACTTAATTCTCTGCTCAAGCACAACAACAACAACGCTGTTGTTAGTGCAATGCAATTACAATATGAGCAGTGCACTGGAGTAAATACAGCGAATATATTATGTTACTCCAATGCAACTGACCTGCCGAATTTTCAAGGCTATCAACGCCAACATTGTTGTTGTTGGCTATTGGAATGTGGCTGGGAACCGATCGACTAACGGGATCGATTGGTAACCCATCGTGAAAATAAGGGCGGAGTCTAAAATACTGGCATGAATAACTTTAAGAAAAATACTGTTTTTTTTTAGTATATAAGAAAAAAATAAGAACCAAATAAAGCAGAATTTAATTTAAAGTCTAAGACAAGAGAAGTCTTTCAATTTTACTTTTCAAATGAATTTCCCTTGAAGTGCCGGCTAGGCCCAAAATATACTAAAGCTGACGAGCTATATACGTAACTCCGTGCCGCGTCCCCAAAATATAAAGTATCACAACTCAGATATATACCAACACAAATGACCAATAATCGGTCGGTAACTTTGGCACAACGTGAATTTCGTCGCAGATTTCCTGGCCGTCCAACACCTACTAGTGAAACACTGCGACGTTTAGCCGCTCGCCTCGAAAAGACTGGCACAACACGAGATTCTGCCAGGCGTGGCAGACCCCGGAGTAGCCGTTCTGCAGAGAATATTGCTGCTGTAGCAGAGGATGTCATGGAAGCGCCGTCGACATCGACCAGACGACGTGCCATGCAAATGGGTATCGGTCGACGGTCTTTACAGCGAATTTTGGTACAAGATTTGAAGATGTTTCCGTACAAAGTCCAGACGGTGCATCAGCTGTTAGCTGCTGACCGCCAATCGCGTCTAACATACGCTCAAGCCATCCTTAATCACCACCAAGAGGAAGATGATTTTTTATCAAAAATAATCATGAGTGATGAGGCCCATTTCCATCTTAGCGGGTACGTAAATAAGCAAAATTTATGCTTCTGGGTCACTGAAAATCCGCGTGTAGCTTACGAAGAGCCATTACACCCGCTCAAAGTCACTGTATGGTGTGCTGTTTTCGCTGGAGGAGTCATCGGACCTTTTTTCTTCGAAGACGTCGCGGGCCAAACGGTTACTGTGAATGGTGAGCGCTACAGAGCAATGATCAACGAGTTCTTTTTGCCGCAACTTGATGAATTGGGATTGGAAAACATGTGGTTCCAACAGGACGGTGCAACGGCTCACACTGTACGTGCCACAACCGATATGCTGAAGGATGCATTTCCCGGGCGCCTAATCTCCCGTTTTGGCAATTTGCACTGGCCAGCAAGATCGCCTGATTTGACCGCTCCAGACTTCTTTTTGTGGGGCTTTTTGAAGTCGCGGGTTTATGTCAACAAGCCTCAGACTCTTGCAGCTCTTAAAGACAATATCCGTTAAGAATGTGAGGACCTATCGCCGGAAGTTTTGGCCGAAGTGATGAAAAATGCCATAAAAAGGGCTCAAATGACAATCAACTGTGGCGGCGGCCATTTACATGACATCATATTCTCGACTTGATGTAAAAAAAATTAAAAGACCGAATAAAAATAATCCACAAGAAGAATCAAAGTTTTTCATTTTTTTTTAAATTACAGCCAAAAAACATCGTAAGGTTACTTTTGCGCCACCTTGTATATATAGATTACAATAAGCCCTTCAATTAGAAATAAAAAATTATTAAAGAAGCTCCAAGTGGCCTTCATTGTTTTGAATGCAATACAATGAATTTTTGAATGTTCCCTCCAGGAAAAATCGGAAGGCTTCCATCCTAAAGGGATAAAGAAACATTCCCCACCGTATCTTTTGTAAGCTTAAGGGTAGTTTTGTATTTATATTGTTTCCAAACCGTATCTTTTGGAAGCTTAAGGGTAGTTTTGTATTTATATTGTTTCCACACCGCTTCTTTAAGAATGCATTTGGAAACTTTTATTTATTGTCAAGCAATGACAATAGAAAATATTAAAATCATTGTTTTCTAGTCGCTTATTGTATAATTCGATAGTCTAGTGGTAGCGCGCTTTACTGCCGCTCAGGGTTCCCGGGTTCGAATCCTGGCCGGGCATTTTCGTAACAAGGGAGAGTATTGTTTCCACATTAATTCTTAGATCAGGGAAGAGGACTGCTTGTAATTCGCTTTTTAAGACAGCGGAAAGGAATGTTTCCACATTCATTTTTAACACAGCTGAGAGGAATGTTTCCCTCTAATGACATGCTATGTAAAAAAGCAATGGAGTGTGCAACAAAGGGGAATGCTTCCTACATTCTATGGAATGTTTCCTGGTAACATCCGGGAATGCTCACATTTCCTGGAGGGTTGTACATGTGAAACAGCTGTGTTTGTTTGAGTGAGTGCGTGTGCAGGTATTCGCAGGTTACCGCGAACCACTGGCTAGTCTATACCTATACTATATACTATTATATAAAGGGAGACTCACGTATATTCGTTTACTCAGAATTTGGTACCCATTTGAAAGTTCAGCTATATAAATGTGCTAATTATTATTTAAATAATTTATTCAAATCATAAGAGCATAATCACACAATTTCTTTATTCTTATTCTCAGCGAGAAAAAATGTTTCTTTTTTTAAGCTCTATTTGAGCAACATACAAAGCAAAGCTAACAAGATAGAAAAATTTGTTGTGTTGAAAAATTTATTTCTTTTTCGCTGCGAGACAAAAGCTCTCTTTTCAAGCTATTTTTGAGCAAGATAAAAAGAAGTCAACAAGGTCCGAAAAAAGAAACATCAAAATGTATTATGTGCGGTACCAATACTGCCACCTTTTTGAATGTAAAAATACCGGCATTATTATAAAAACACCAAAAAAAAAAGCTAGAACTATTTTCCAGTTTAAAATACTTTAAACGAAACACATATTAAATTTCAAAATAACACAGGTTAGCAAATAAGTGTCAACTTTTTGACCGAAGAAGATGAATGTCCACAGTCCTTTTCAGGTCAAGTTTTGGAGATATAGGCAAAAATTTTTAAAACGGTTATTTTTCTGTTAGTCGGACTATATCTTATTAACTCTTTTGAAATGATGAAATATCTGTCAAACCATCAATGTCATTGGCAAAAAGTAAAATGTTTACAGAAATTTCAAAGATTGTCCATCCGACAAAAAAGTGTTTGGAATTGAATAGAGAGATAAAAAAAGAAACAGTGGTAAAATCTGCGTAAAATGTGAAATTTTTGAAGGCCAATATTTTCAAAACTACAAAAAATAATTAATTTCAGTAAACAGAAATGGCTGTGTCTAATATTACTTATTCAAGCTATTGAAATTGACCGATGCGTTAAACAGATATGGTCCAATAAACAAAAAAGAACCTGTATGCATCTTTTGCCTATATATCAAATACTTGACCTGATAGAAAAAAATTTAATATGGATTTAAATTTAGCACACAAAACCACATATGGAACCACTTTCGTCGATTTGATTTAAAACATTCCCCTGCGCAATCGCGAAATCTTTTTACTCGAGGATTGACGCTGATCAAGAATATAAATACTTTTCTAAACCGGCCATGCCTCTTTTTTTGCATTACGAACGTTTTCACAATGTTAATATAATCTGACCTCTTTAGGTGTTATATTAACAGACTTGGAATATACATTTTTTATTTTAAAAAATTAAAATTATAATTTTGGAATTTTGTCTAAAAATTGGGAATTTTGGTAAAATTATATATATGTATTACTATTGTAAAGATTTCGTCTTTTAAAAGTTTTGATTTAAAAAGTTTTTTGTAAAACATTAAATTATATTTTAAAATGTTGCTTTATAATTTTTTATTTTGTTGTTGTATACATATTTTGTTTTGGCTCTGGATCTGCGAGTTGATAAATGATTAAAAAAATTTCCTTAAATGTGTTTAAGTATTAATTAAAGATAGTTTCTTGAGTTTAATTTTGATTTCATTTGGATCGTGCATGCAAAATAAACAAACGAACAGCAAGCGACCACAAACTGCTAGCATGAAGTCTGGACAGCTACTTAAAGTTTGTTTCTTTCCTTTCGTTGTTAAACTCGAAAAATTCTCTTTAAGCCCATTTTTTTTCTAACCTCAGAGCTATTATTTCTTTGCGCATAAAAGCTATTTTTAAAGTCTTGGAACCAGTGCAATGAAAAAAATGGTAAAATCAGGAAGATACAGGAAACTTAAAATTTTTTCATTATTTTAGTTAGCTGGTAACTATGTTCGAATGGAACTCCTAAGTCAAATATATTATTTTACCAAAAGTCTTAATTTTTAAACCAAAATAAAAATTGTTTGTCAAGACTGTTAATACCCTACACCTAAAGAGATCAGGGTATGTTAACATTGTGAAAACGTTAGTAACGTTCAAAAGGAGGCGTTACGCATTTAATGAGTACAATTTTATATTGTCGGCAAATGTAAGCTGACATAGATCGTTAGAACAAATTGAAGCTAACGAATTCACCGCTTTTTTGAATTTGTTAAAACTAAATAATTTTTGAATTATTATTTAAAGCTTTTGTGTTCTTTTTTTATGTTTTTGTATAATAATTCAAAGCTAAGAAAGAAATTTGTTTAATAGTTTATTATTTTTATTTTTTTTTTTATTTTTTTATTTTTGCATAAACCATTGCATAAACCATTGACCATCGCCCAATTATTTACGTGCTCGAGATCTTCATTAAGCTTATCAGTGCATGATTTTATATCATTATCATTAGGCAAGCAACTAATGAACAGTTGAACGTCGTCTGCATACATTTGTATATGACAGTGTTGGAGCACATTAGGTAAGTCGTTAATATATATTGAAAAAAGCAAGGGTCCTAGTATTGAGCCTTGCGGCACTCCTCTACTGACAGGTAAAAAATGTGATTATGTGGAGCCAATATTCACTGCTTGTGACCTATTTGAAAGATATGTTTCGAGAAGAGTTATTGAGGGTCCTGAAAAATTAAACTTGCGTGACAATTTTGTGCAGAGTATTCCATGATCAACTGTGTCGAAGGCTTTTGAGTGATCCAAAAGAACCAGAAACGTGAGCATATTTTGATCAAGGCTAACTCGAATTTGTTCTGTTACGTCTAACAATGCTGTTACACAGCCCCTATTTGGTCTGAAACCTGATTGTTTTTCAGTGAGTAGCCGATGTTCCTGAAGATAATTATTTAGTTGTTTATGCATTAAAAACTCAAAAACTTTAGACATATACGGCAAAATGGCAATGGGACGAAATTCATTATCAGACTTAGGTATCGGTATGATTTTTGCTTTTTTCCACTCAGCGGGATAAGTAGAGGTTGTGAAAATTGTGTTGAAGAAGTGTGTTAGGTAAGACAACAATTTTGGGAGTAAGGCTTTAACAAACATTGGGTGCATATTATCAAGACCAATAGCATTTGATTTGATTGCAAGAAAACTTTCCAGCACATCAGCTTGCGATACACAAGCGAAACAGAATTCAGCAAAACTATGAAGAATGCTATTGATAATAGTGTAGTGGTTATTAATTGGAGTGGGAAAAGGAATGTCTATAAATTTTGTACTTAACGCATTGCAGTCAACAGTTATGGGTGTTCTTATGACATTTTTGTTGAGACCAGTCTCACGGATCGTGTTCCATTTATCTTTGCTTCCTAAAGCGGATTTAAACTTTTCTCCAAAATAGGCTGTCTTTGCTTCCCTGGTTGTCTTAATAACATTTCTTCTAAACTGCTTGAATTGTGCGTGCAGTTCGGGTGTCTTAAACCGTTTCCAACGATTAAATGCGTTGTTTCTTTTATTTATTAATTTTATTATACTGCCTGAAAACCAAGGCGGTTGCCCGTGTTTAATGAATTTCGTTTTTTTTGGGACATGCTTTTCGAAAAGATACGTAATGTTGTCCATCAACAGACGTAATTGTTCGTTTACCGTGGTCATGTAGAAAATGTCAGTCCAGTTTAGGGTATTCAGTTCGGCGTTTAGAGCGAAATAATCAATATTTTTAAAGTCTCGATACTCTATTTTTTGTTCATTTGTATCAAGCTGAAAGTTGTATGTCATGAAAATTAAATCATGCTTCGAGAACACGGGAGCTGAGATTTGGTCATATAGTAATACCTTTTCATGATCACTAACAAAAAACAAATCTAGTAAAGTATTGCTATACTTAGTGTAGTGAGTGGGCACGATAGAATTAACTGAGGTTAAGCCTAAAGCTTCCATATTATCATTTAAATGGCTTTCATTCAATAAATTACTATTAAAATCACCTGAAATTATTATATTTGTGTATGGGAGGCCTAAGGTTTCAATTTTTTGCAGAAATGTTTCCGTAGGTAGGTAACGATTTGGTCTATAAATATTTCCAATTAGAATTTTATCTGTGCCATGAATTAATTCAATAAACAAATATTCTATAGCATCATCTGAGCTTGATTTACAAACAAAATTACATGCTATGGCTTCCCTTATATATATCGCTACGCCCCCGCCATGACCAATCCTATCAGCACGAAATGTTTTGTACCCGTTAACCCGGGTTATGCTATCGGGCACAATGGACTGAAACCAGGTTTCTGAAATGCATATAACATCTACCGCTGAGCCCTCAAAAATAAATCTAAATTCATCAAACTTGTTGTTTAAACTTTGTGCGTTTATATGGCAAATTTTCAAACCAATTTTTTGTTTGCATAAAATTCTAATGAGCGAAAAATTACTGTCTTTGGATCTACCTCTATTATTATTTAATGTTTTTAACATTTAAAGGGTAAAATATTATTATTATTAGCAACACCTCAGCAACGCAAGCATATATGCTAAAAAAGGAAGTAATAATGAAATTGTCCATCCATTTAGTATAGAAATAAGTTAAATTAAAATAGATATTAACAATTAAACAAGAGATCTTACAACAGTTTTTATGCACACGAACTAATACAAATATTCTACAGATATGACGATTATTAAATATTCTAGAGACATTAATATATATTCTCAAGATACTTAACGTAGCCGAGTAACAGCGCAACTTAAACAAATGTCTTGGGAAAGGTTCAGAGAATATTTCTTGATTTTCACTCGTCTTACTCCGAATTTGCACTTCTCTCCATATTATTGGTATTTTCATTGCAGCGAAACATATGGTTTGTGGAGTTTAGCTGATTATTAGTGTCTGTAGTGATAGATTCTGCTAGTGTGTTAAGCTTTTGCATTGTATCAATGTAAATTGGGTTATCGCTCGGCCTGAGCTTTACATGAACAATGCCTCGGCGAGTAAACGCTGCAGAGAATTTTTGCTGTTTTTTCAATCGAAGAGCTGATTGAAGAATAACTGAGTTTTCTTTTGTTAGCCCTTCGTTGGCGCAAATAGGCTTGGAAGACTGAAACCCTGCGTGGTGCAAGCGCATGAAGTCTTTGCTATCGCGTCGAAATTTTGCTATTGAGTTAAGCACAAAATTTCTGTGATACGGTGAATCAAATTTCGCGATGATTGTAGTATCGTTTAGATTGTTCTGCGACGTTTTTGTTGGCTTGATGCGGTAAATATTTTTGATGTTGGGTGGTTGAATGTGGACCGATTTGCTATTAAATCGCAGATCTAGAACCAAATCAAAATGTGTTTATAATAACGAAAGATTTAAAGATCAAGTAATAAAACTAATAAAACAATTTTTTGTTTTGCTAGCTATTGCGTTAATATAAAAATCGAATTTTATTTCGATAAGATTTCCATGCACATACAATTTTTTCATGAGCTGCCAACTTTTTATTTCTAAATGCTACAATCAAGTTTGTATTTTAGATACAAAGGTACTGCAACTACCTAACCATTTAATTTTTTATTTAAACCGAAGTCAATAAAAAAAATTTATTTAAGGATTAAAAATTTTTAATGGTATTTAATAATTTTACCGCAAGCGAAATAGCGGGTATTTACTAATAATATAAAGGGCGAACGATTTAGTTAAATTTTTTATTTTAAAGACATGTTTATGTTTTTGATGTCATTAAAAAGACAATTGAATAAATTACAAAATTGATTTTAATAACAAATTTTATTTATTACGCGAAGTTCTGAGAAATTTGCGCTCAAACTTTAAACTAGAAAGGTCAATTTATTGCCTTCCAATTGAGTTCTTAAAAAAGTTTCCGAGTGTTAGTTCTTCTGCTAAAAACAATAATGTGCATCAAAGTCATGAAATACTAATTAACCCTGTAGCTCTAAAGGGTGTGAAAAAAGACCCTCTCACATACAATTTTTTGCTTAACTCGAAATCACCTTTCACCTCCATAAATAGTTGCACTCTATTGCGGGACACCCCGACCTGCTATTTGGTGTTTTTGTAATAAAATTGGGAAAAAGTTTTTTTTCTTTTAAAAGGGAGATGTTTTGATTTATTTTTTGCAGTTTCTTAGACAAAAATATGTAACAAACTAGTCTCCTTTGGAAAATTCTCAGTGCAAAGACCTCGCAATTAAGCTTGTCAATTAAGAACCGTGTAGTACTACATGCCTGTCACTGTGAATTAAATTTTATTACATGTGAAACACATTACATGTTTTATTGCATAGGAGCAGCAATGCTACTTGTAGGCCTCTTTTCCGAAGAAGCTGAAGAAGCTAGAAACAAAGATTTTAAAAACTATAGATTAAAATACTATAGAAAATTCAATCGAATTGCACAAGCACGGATGTAATGCTTCAATTTTTAATTATATCGCGCCCATTTATTTCTGCACTGAGATTTCAATAACAAATCAAATTCTTGAATAAGATGATGAGTAAAAGCTTTATTAATCGAATAAATTAAATTACCTTCTGAGAGAACTAAACAAAACTAAAAGCAAAATTTTTTGGTGAAAATTTTGACAGCACATACATCTACATTAACGACACTTTGACTCCATATACAAGATTACTATTTAATGCAACTAAAAAGAGGGCAAACAAAAGGTTTAAGTTTATTTGGATTAGGAAAAATACAATTCTTCTGCGCAAAAAATAAAGAGAAGATGTAATTAAAATAAGGTGTTTTGACGTTGTTGCAGCAACGACCACAGTATTTGCGTTGTTGACAATTTTTTATACCAATCTCTCAATTTAACACGGTTTAGTTTTTTAATAAAACACTCGCTTTTAATGTTCAAATATTTCAAATTTTATTATTGAGGTGCGAAGCACTTAAAAATATATTGTGCTTAGCTGGTCGTCACTAAACTTTTTAGACCGACTTCTAACCTATGCCAAAAAATATGTTTAGCTGAGCTATATGAGTTTAAATAAAGAAATTGTCTACGTGATTTTCAGCAACTGACCGTTATTACTTTTAACATGTGCGGTATTGTTGCCTGATTGTGCATATAAAGCAATGTAGGAGAAATAATTTACAGTTTTAAAGTAAATGATATGAAAAACAAAAAATGGAAAGAATATATAAAAAGAAGAGTGTAGAGATCTACATTTGTGTGCTCTACTCAATATTTGCGGCAACAGTTCCCTCCTTCGTAAACGAAATCGATGAGTCGAGTTTACTGACAGAGCCGCTTTTTACATCCAGTACTGCCAACTTTGCCACAGGTCGTTCTAGAATGCTAACCTTTGTTTTAACCGTCACTCTTCTGACGTGGCCGTCTTTTGCCATCACCGCGTCGATTACCATACCTTTAGGCCACGAATTTCTAGGAAGATCGGGATCTACTATAACGACTACATCGCCAACTTTAATAGGCGGCTGCTTAGTGAACCATTTACTTCGGTGCGAGATGATGAGCACGTACTCTTTAAGCCATCTTCGCCAGAACTGCTCGGCGAACTCTTGCGTTTTATACCAGCGCTGTCGGAGATCTATATTTTCATTTGCGATCGGTTTGTAGCCATCTGACGAGCCAATTAACAAGTGATTAGGCGTGAGTGCATCATCATCGCTATATTCAATAGATACAAATGTCAATGGGCGACAGTTGATTGTAAACTCTGCTTCGCATAAGGCACTTTTCAAGCTTTCGTCGCTGAACTTCATCGATGGACATAAGCTGTATAATACGGTTTTAATAGACCTGACCAGCCTCTCCCAAACTCCGCCCATGTGTGGCACCGCTGGTGGGTTAAATTTCCATTTGATTTGGTCAAAGGTTTCTTGAATTGTTGCTAAATTGACGTTTGTTTTGGCTACAAAGTATCTTCTCAGCGGCTTTGAAATTTGTGCCGTTATCGGAATAAATTTCCTTTGGCGTGCCGCGTCTCGAGATAAAATTTCGGATAACCATGATACATGAGCTCGTATCTAAACTGTGAGCCGTGAAGCGTTAGGCAAGTGAAGATTACACCCCATCTCTTTTCGCGCCTTCTTCCAACAGCTACATAGATCGGCCCGAAGTAGTCCACGCTTACAAAAGTAAATGGGAGTTCGAATGCTGAAAGTCTAGCAGGTAGCAAAGGGGCCATTTGTGGCAACTGTGGCACGGCATTGTTTATTTTGCACCACTGGCACATCCGGCGCACTTTTCGAAACAAAACGCGAAGATCAGCTATACAGTATCGACTCTTTATATTGTTGAGTGCTGTTTCATGAGACTTGTGATAAAATTTTTCATGGTAGTGTCGCACCAAAAAAAAGGTAACGGTATGATTTTTGGGCAACACAATAGCGTCTTCGTGATTGTTGAGATACTCTGCTCTTCCTCGGGATCGTATTACATCATTTGTATCTGAATAGATATTTTGGGAAATTAACTTACTGTTTTTTTCAATCGACCACGCTTCAAATTATGTAACTCGTGGCTATATTCGCTTCTCTGTGCGTATTTAATTAAAAACGTTTGAGCCATTTTAATCATATCGCTGTCAACTTCCTGGTGCAGCTTAGACGTATTTTGCTTCACCCTATCCTGAAGTCGTTTGCAGTACAGAATAAATGTTGCGACCGCACGATATAATCGCTTCCAATTGGAAAAGTATTCGATGTTAAGTTGTATGTTATGGACCTTGTCAATAACTAATACGCAGCGTTTAATTTCAGATTCGTCCAGTGGTGCAAAATCATTGCAATGAGGCCAGTCGTTTGCGTCAGTTTTTATAAATTTAGGGCCATCAAACCACATTAGCGCACTCGATGTTGATTGTATTTTTGTGGCAAAGTCAGCTGGATTTTGCTTTGAGGGGACCCATCGCCATTGAAATATGCTCGTAGTTTCGAGGATCTCACCCACTCGATGCATGACGAATTGCTGAAATTTCTTCGGGTCCATCTGCAGCCACTTCAAAAATGTCTTTGCGTCGCTAAAATAATATTGCGAATCGGTTTTGATGCGACGTACTTGAGTTATGGTTTTTGCTAGGCTTGTGCCAAGTAGCGCTGCCTGTAGCTCGAGCCTTGAAACTGACAGTGGTTTCAGTGGTGCCACCTTGCTTTTGGCGGCAACTAGGGTGACGGTTATGTTGTTGTTTTTCTTGATGCGCAGATAGCACACCGCAGCGTATGCGTTATCTCCAGCGTCGACAAATGTGTGCAATTGGACTTCATCGGCAACTGGCATTACTAGAGAGTAGCTTCGTGGAATTCTAACGGCCGTTATGCGTTGAATAGTGGATTTCCATTTGCACCATTTTTTGGTCAACATGTCGGTTAGCTGATCGTCCCAAGCTATTCTAGATGGCGCGATTTTCGCTGGACTGTGTTCTGCTATCCTCTCGGCAATGTGTGCTTACTGCTGCGCCAGGTTTTCCAAACAACGGTGTCACGGTGCTAGCTGCTTCCGCAATACTATACAACCAATCACTGAATGTCTTTACAACAGGAACGCGATCATCTTTGTGGCACATTGCCCAGCTTAATTTGTGACTATTTGGCAACTTATCCACTAATTCCTTGACCAATAGTGGATTGTTAAGATGTGACTGCAGCTGGCAGCCTTCCATCGTGGCGCATATGTTGCGAACACACATTGCATACTCAATTATTGCTTCCAGTTTATCTTTAAGCACCGGCATATCACGAGCCTTTGTAATCACGCGCTCTAGTATGTGTTCGGGCCTACCGAAACACATTCTTAGAGTCTGAAGAATTTCAGGTACCACTTGTGGCAAAAGTAACTTTTTTTTGACCAAGTCGCGTGCCTTACCTTCAAGAGCTACCTGCAGTCTTATTAAATTTTCTGCATTCGAGTAACCTGCTACAGCGGTGCTGTTCTCTAAACTGCTGATGAAGAGCGGCTATTCCTCTGGATCACCATTGAAACTTGGCAACTGTTTTGGGATGGCATGTCTTGCTGCTACTTGACTCGGCGTTGGTCCCATTATCGGTATTATTGGTGACATCAACGTTTGATTTTGCTCACTAAATACTTTGTACTTATTTTCTTAGACGCTTAAATTGCATCTCTTCTTCTAGCATTTTTAACTCTAAATTTCGCTGTTGCAAAATATTGTCAAACATCGCTGTATTTGTTGTTGTTGCGCTAGTGGTTTGACTTTGCATGTGCGAATTAGAGTAGGCGGTGGAAGGTATGCTGCTTGCAAATTTTGTTGTGTGTGTATATTCTGCATATTATTGTACATACCAGTATACATTGCTGTAGAATATGGTGTTTGGTGCATTGTCGGCATCGTTGTTGTTGGTGCATAACCATATTGCGATGTCATGCCAGACATGGATGACATGATTGGAGCTGTATAAATCGACAACGGCGGTGCCGTTATCCATGGTGCAGATGATGAGAATTCCATTGCTGTTGCCATAGGATAAGAAACTATAATGTTCCCTGCAATACCTGGCAGCACATGTGGCTGTATTCAATCTGCAACTGATTGTGACTGTGCCAAAATTCTTCGTTGATTTACTCCCTGCATGTTGGTTGAAGACGATGATGCCTTTGCATTGTCGCTTGTGGGCGTTGAAGAGTGCGTTACATGTGGCATGTTAGTATTAGATGACGCGCGCTTGCATTGCTCGCAACTCCAGCTTTCATCCGCCACATTGGTGTCGACGCTAACGCATTCAAAGTGATACCACTGGTCAAATCTGTCGCACTGTACCATATCATCGGTGTCTTTTTCGGAACACCTTTTACAACTGTAGTTCTTTTCATTGTGCCTTTTGGCATTTGCTGGTATATTAATATTTTTGCGTAAGTATTTGCGGAGCGAAGAATGTATATAAATTAAATTAATTTTCGCCTTTATTGTAGAATATATTTTTAAGAAGTGTTGCAGCAACGACCACAGTATTTGCGTTGTTGACAATTTTTTATAACAATCTCTCAATTTAACACGGTTTAGTTTTTTAATAAAACACTCGCTTTTAATGTTCAAATATTTCAAATTTTATTGTTGAGGTGCGAAGCATTTAAAAATATATTGTGTTTAGCTGGCCGTCACTAAACTTTTTAGACTGACTTCTAACCTATGCCAAAAAATATGTTTAGCTGAGCTATATGAGTTTAAATAAAGAAATTGTCTACGTGATTTTCAGCAACTGACCGTTATTACTTTTAATATGTGCGGTATTGTTGCCTGATTGTGCATATAAAGCAATGTAGGATAAATAGTTTACAGTTTTAAAGTATATGATATGAAAAACAAAAAATGGAAAGAATATATAAAAAGAAGAGTGAATTCCATTCCTTCAACTTGCGCAAATGAATCCTTCCATAACAACTTTTTCTATTCTATTATACATCAGAATATACGTAGCATGAGAAAAAAATTTTGATTATCTTGTAGCGCATTTAAACTTTATTAATATTTTGTCAGATATCTGATATTTGGTTAATTGGTCATGAACTGTCTAATTGTAGTATTCCAGGTTATGATTTGTATGGCATTTGCAATAACTCTTACAGATTACAATTTATTAACAGATGTACTTAAAATAAATTGCTGCATAAACAATGAAAAATATATTATTTTATGTATTTTTAGATTATCATGGTTTGAATAAAAGTTTTTTAATGAGTACTTGGAAAACCTATTAAAAAGCATCAATTCAAAAAATGTGATAATTGTAGGTGACTTAAACATTTATATTCTAAAAGCAAATACTGATTCAGATAATGATATGATTTTGATGTCCACGAATGGGTTCAAATCTATCATAAATGAGCCAACGCGCATAACTAATGATTCCAGCACTTGTAAAGACCATATTTTTGTAAGATTTAGAAAAACTTGGGCGTATGAAATAAAAAGCGAAGTTCTTGATTATCAGATAAGTGACCATTGCATGCTGCAACTAAATATTGAACAGCAACCAACTAACAAATTAACTAGTTCTTTACCGGTTAAATCAACTACAAAAATTGATTACAAAATGTTGATAGATTCATTGAAATTTGATCTGTGGGAAAATTTTTTCTCTGAGCCATCTGAACCATCCTTAGCTTTTATTACCTTTTTAAATGTTTTAAGAAGTCATATAAACAACTGTACAACATCTCAGACAAATTGTGCGGCCAAATGTAGAAGACTTAAACCTTGGATCGGAAATGACTTACTAAAATTAATAAAAAAGAAAAATAAATTAGGTAAGAAGTGCAGAAAAAATCCCCTCATTGTTTCATTTACTAATCCTTCGGATATTGCAAATAGCTTTAATATATATTTTTATTCAATTGTGTTAGCATAGCTTGGTTGCTATTGAAGTCCAAAAAACACAATATTTTATTTTAGTTTTAATTTTATTTATTTCGGTTAGATCGCGAGTGACCAAACATTTTCAATACAGTTACACTTCTTGACTGACTTCTTATGCTAGTCTTAATCTAAAAAGAAACTTACGAAGAAGGGTGTACGTGACAAAAGTAGAAAGTCAAGTATCGATGCAATTCGACATTGATACTTGAGTTCAATGACTAAACGCGAAACTATGAGAATAAACGAAATATGACCCGGTCATTAACTTTAATAATTTATAGTGGAATTTGGAGTTCAATAAATTCCGAAATATGACGCGGTCAATAATTTTAATAAGTTATTGTGGAATTTGGAGTTGAATAAATTCCGCGCTATTTGATACTGCACTTACACTTAGGGTGATAAGTGCAATATGAGTTTATATGTAGTATGAACGAGGTATGTATTGATTTGCATTGTCACGCTACACCTCCCCTCCTTTGGAAAAAAAAGATTAGTTTGAAGATTTTTTTTTTTTATATTAATTTTAAGTGACAAATTATGTTATTTATATTTTGAAAAATGTTGAATAAAGAAATTATGTACAAATATTAATATTTACTTAATAAAATTCTTATTTAATGTTTTTGAATACAGGATATACATTTTTTTTGTTTTATTAATACTACAGTAAAATGAACTAATGTAGGTAAATTTGAGATTATTAAAAATACAGTAATGTTGGTAAATTTGAGATTATTAAAAATTCAGTAATGTTGGTAAATTTGAGATTATTAAAAATACAGTAATGTTGGTAAATTTGAGATTATTAAAAATACAGTAATGTTGGTAAATTTGAGATTATTAAAAATACAGTAATGTTGGTAAATTTGAGCTCAAATGTTTATAATTATTATGTAGATAGAAATTTTCATGATTATCCTAATTTTATTCTATTTTTGTGTACATTTAATGTTTTTGAACCGTTTGTAATTTTGCAATTTCCTCTGTTATCCATTTCAATCACTTGATAAGGACCCTTGAAGACGTTGTCTAGTTTGTGACTAGCATCGTCGTACAAATAGACCTTATCATTTAGTTGAATTGATTGCCCTGAACAATTTCTGTCATAAAGTTCCTTTGATTTTAGCTTTGCATGATCTACAAGTTTTAAAGCGCGCTTGTGAGCTTCTTGAAGTCTAAATTTCAGCTCTTTATCATATGCTTCGAAGTTATAAATTGGTGATGTTTTCTTATTCATAAAGCTGTGGTGTTTTTCCAAATACTAGCTCAAACGGAGCGTAGCCATGAACTGACGATGGTGTTGTATTGTAACAATATACAAAATACGTTAACCATTCGTCCCAATCGGCTTTATCAGGGGAAAGGTACGATCGTATACTCATTAAAGGTTCTGTGACTCCTTTCGACAATTCCTAAAGTTTGATGGTGATAAGGGGTTGAATTAATTTGGTTTATATTTAGAAGTTTACATATCTCTGCAAATATTTGATTTTTATACTCAGTTCCTAAATCGGTGAGTATTTCTTTAACTGAGCCGTATATCTAAATACAATTGTCGACGATTGCTTTTGCTATAGTTTTGGCTGACTTGTTTGTAACTGGAATTGCTATAAGATATTTTGTAAGTTCACACATGATTGTTACTGCGTATTCATTACCCAAGATCGATATTGGTAATGGACCTATTGTATCAATTTGTATTCTGTCAAAAGGCTTTTGAGGTGTTTGAGTAATTACCAATGGTTCTTTGGATTTTATGCCTGACTTGTTTAATTTGCATTTTTCGCAATTCTTCACAAAGTTATGCACATCATAGGTTATATTTTTCCACGTGTAATATTTTCTAATTTTTGTTAATAGTCGGTTAATTCCGCTATGTCCACCTAGGCTTGGATCATTGTGGAATTTAATTAAAATTTCAGTTTTTTCATTTGGATCCGTTATTGTTTTAATTTCTGGCGTTAACGCAATTTTCATTTTCTTTAATAACTCGTTGCCTACTTCTTTAAAATTGTATACACTTGTATATTTAAAAAGGTCATTATTAAATGCAATTTTTATGTTGCTTAAACCTATTTTGTTGACTAATTTTTCAAGTCTAGGGAAGAATTTCTCTAGTAAAATTTTTCCTTGAACAATTAGGTTTTTGACATATACTTCTAGAAGTTTTATTTTTTCTTTCATAATGAGTAGTTTCTGCATGCTTTTATTTAATTTAAGGCAAGGTATTTTTTTCATTTCTTTGTGAGTTATCGTTTCATATATTTGTTGTCTAATTTCATTTGTTTTCACTGGTGAAGGGTTTATATTTACGTTTTCATGGGATTTTGATCTTGTTTGCACTGCACAAATCTGTGCGTTATCTACATTAAGGCGTTTGATAAGCCCAAAATCAATACGCGATAATGCATCAGCGCCACAGTTGTCTTTACCTTTTATATATTCAATATCGAAATCGAATTCTTCGAGATCAAGACGCATACGGGTGAGTTTAGATGATGGGTTCTTTAAAGCAAAAAGATATGTCAAGGGTTTGTGATCACTTCTGATTAAAAATTTAGTACCATAGATGTATGGCTTGAAAAATTTTACTGCCCAATGAATGGCAGTGAGTTCCTGTTCAATTACTGATTTGTTACTTTCGCCTTTCGTTAAAGTTTTGGAGGCGAATGCAACTGGAAGTTGTAAGCCATCGTATTCCTGACTTAGGACAGCGCCACATGCTATTTTGCTGGCATCTGTGGTTATACAGAATTGTTTGTTGAAATCTGGATATTTTAAAATTTTGGGATTCATAAGGGAATTTTTCAAATAGTCAAATGATTTTTCGCAATCTTCAGTCCAGTTGAATTGTGCTTTTTTTCGTGTAAGCTTAGTCAAATGTATAGAGTAAAGAGAGAAATTGGGAATGAATCTTCTGTATTAGTTGACGAAAGCTACGAATCTTTTAATTTCGTCTGCGTTAGATGGTTTTGGGTAATTTAAAATTTTTTCAAATTTCGATTCGTCTGGCAGTATGCCCTTGTCGGTGCATTTATGCCCTAAGAAGGTCACTTCCGATGAAAAGAAAGTACATTTATCTGGATGTAGTTTAAGATTAGTTTTTCTACATATTTCGAAAATTGATTTTAAGTTACTGATCATATGTTCTTCCGAACAACCTATTGCAATAAGATCATCCATGTATACGAACGCTTTGCTTGGATCTAGACCTGAAAATGCTATCTGCATCATGCGTTGGAAGGAGTTCGGAGCTATTTTGAGTCCAAATGGTAATCTTTTAAATCTAAATGATCCATTTATACTGGAAAATGAAGTTAAGTCTCTGGATGAAGCATCTAGTTCTATTTGATGAAAGCCTGAAATAAGATCTAAACAGAAAAAATATTTAGCTCGACCTAACTGGTCTAGAATGTCATCAATACGAGGCAAAGGGTATTTATCTGATGTTAGTTTTTTGTTCAACTGACGAAAGTCAATTACTAATCTCCATTTTTTTTCTGCCGACCCCGGTAATGACTTTTTGGGAACAAGGAGTATAGGGCTATTGTATTCTGACACTGAAGGTTCAATGATATCATCTTCAATCATTTTATTAATTTGTTTTTCTATATCGGGTTTGTAAACTTGGGGTAATCGATAATTTTTTATATAGACGGGTGTATCGTCTTTCAGCTTTAATTTTTGTTTGTAAAAATTGTTGCATGTAACTTTGTCTGTTTCAACTGCACAAATGTCTGTATAATTTCTGCACAAATTTAATAATTTTTCTCTAAATATCAAAGGACAATTACCTTCAAGTTTTTGTAAAATAATTTTGTCTCTTTCATCACATTTTTTGATTGGGTCTATCTGCAATATGGTATATGATTCTAAACTTTCACCTGCAATTTTATAATCTTCTAGCAAAATATTTTGATGTGTTGTGTTTAAAATTTTGACATATGTGCATTTTTTACATGCAATTGTATTTGATACAAATATTCCTGGGGCTATTTCTTGATTTGGGATTAAGAATTCTTCCTCATTGATATTAACAGTGATATTTCTGATAACTTCTGCTCTTGCTGGTAAAGATATGGCATTTAATTTTGGAGCATCAAGGATTTGGAGAATTTCAAAGTTGCTATTGTGCCTTCCCCAATACCTGTTAGCTTATAAGTAAAATCTGTATTCAGTATTATATTGTTTATTAATTTTTTTTTTTTTATTATGCTTATATCGGACCCAGTGTCTAACAAAAATGCGTTTGACGAGTCATTATTAGAACTCTCGACAATCACATAATTGCAGAACTTTAGGTTTACGTTAAGTAATGTGCATGTGTTATTTATTCCTGATAAGTCCCCAGTTGGGCTTGCTGGGGTCTGTAACCGTTTTCCGAATCAGCATCGATTGCTCTAACGTTTCTGTTACCGTTTCTATCATTGTTTTGATTCTGATTGTTATTGCGATTTTGTGGATTATTCTGGTTAAAGGATCTTCGCTGCTGTTGATTATTGTTGTTATTATAACGACCACCTTTAAAGCGGTAATTATACTTGCTACTACCCCTGTTTGAATTTTGGTTACGATTATTGTGGTAGTTTGGTTTATACCGTACCATATTTACTCTGAACACATCTTCCGATTCGTTGCTTAGTTCAACAAATTTAGTAACAACATCGCTAAGCTGATTGAAAGTCCCTGCCTGTAATAATAATTTAGCTTTGTCCGATTTGGCATTTTTGGTAAGTGATTTAACGGCCGTTTGTGTTGAATATTTTTTGGCTATTTCACTCGGCAGACCATCGGAAATGTATGCCATTTCGAGTTGTTTTGCCAAGGTTTCAATTTCTTGGACATACTTATTTGTTGGCTTGTTATTTTGCTTAGCATTTACTAGCTTAGCTATAACTGCTTGAGCATCTTCTGCTTTTATGGAAGATTTCAACTTTGCTATTATTTCAACTATGGTGTTTTCAGTTGTTATTAAATTTCTTGCAGTGCCTGTTAATTTACTTTTTATCAGGTTAACTGCAACGTCTTCATATGTGCTTTTTATTAAATTTACTAGATTTATTGCATCAATAAATCTTTGCAAATTTACGTATGTGCCATCAAAATCTGGCAACAATTTAGCCGCTGATGTTAAAAAGTTTGCCACAGTATCGGCCATGATTTTTTGATCCTTTATTTCTTTAACTGTTTCTGCAGAACTGTCTGAAACGAAGGAGTTTTCACTAATATTAGCCTCGATTGAAGTCATTAAATCTTTCGGGATAATAATGTCCAACTCGAGCCTTTCAAAAAGTATCTCAAGTCTGTCTTTAATTGCTGTAAAGAACTCAGACACAGACACTTTATATTGTTCTGATAGAACATGAAATATATCTTTCAATATTACAGCTACTTCATTGTGTTTATTTATGAGTTCTGTAATGTGCTTTTAATTGAGTCTGTGCTGATGGGAGTTTTGTTTTATTGACACATTTATAACTTTTATCAAAGTCAAGTTTTATCTTCTTAAATTCTTCATACAAGTCTGTCCATTCAATACTTTTATATTTCGTATGAGGCATTTATTTTATTTTATTTATTTTTATTTTTTTTTTTAATTTTTTTTCGATCTTCTTATATACGGGGCGCAACGTTCCTAGGTTTATTAAAATGCGCCTTAATATAATATCTTGCACATGTTAATGTTATAATTAATATTAAGAAGAGTATAAAAAGTACATTGCCACTAATTGGCCAATTCTCATTCTCCTTTCCATTTTTTGCTACTTCATGTATTACTTGCTCATATTTCACTATGTGTTTTTCTGTATTTAATTCTTTTCCAATTTCGTAACCCGAAATTTCCACCACGTCATTTTGCAGTGGGTTTTTGATACCTAGTGTTCCTTTATATTTTTTTTTTTCATTCACAAATTAATTTGTTGTTACTGTTGATTTTATATTCATTTACTTGACCTATATCAACGGTACGTTTGCTAGGGCCTGAAAGGTTTATTGCAAACTTTTATGTTTGTAGTCTATATATATAAAAATGGATGTATGTATGTGGGTATGTGGGTATGTGGGTATGTGGCTATATCACATATAGACTCCAAAACCGCTGAACCGATCTTTATGAAATTTTCAGGGAATCTGAAGCCACATCTTGAGAGTGTTCCTGTGAGGTTTGGTAACTATTGGACGAGGGGGCGTGGTACCTCCCATACAAGCTAAATTTACGCTATCGATCACAAACCAAAAAAAGGATGTATTAAGACGGTTTCAATCGTAAAAAACTAAGATTTGGTAATTTTATTCAGATGGTTACTGTCGGTAACTGTACGAAAAATGGGCGTGGTCGTAATATAAATACGCCCACTTTTTCGAAATCATGGCAATTCCGTAGTCTTACACATTTTTACAGTGAAACTTGCTGTGTAGGTGATCTAAGAGGCGGTCACTATATGTAAATGTTTTCACGCCCACTTTTACCGCCCACAAATCAATATCTATATATTGGGGGTTGGAATTAGTTTTAAAGGTTTTCTAAGAGATGGCGTAACTATCAATAGATCGCATCGGGCACACCTGTGACTATATTCATTTCAAAGCACATTGTCTAAGCTTAATTTTTTAGTATGTGTCATTCCACTGAAGTGTAAACAACATATATTTTTTCTCTGTGAACATGTCGACTTTCGTTCCAACAAAACGCAATTTGCGGGAAGGTTTACTTTTGAGCTTCCATTTGAAGAAAAAAGCGGTTGAAGCACAACGCACGCTTACTGAGGCTTACTGAGGCTTACGGGGACTATGCTCTATCGATTTCTACTTGTGAGTACTGGTTCCGTCGGTTTAAAAGTGGTGATTTTGATACGGAAGACAAAGAGCGTCCGGGCCAGCCGAAAAAGTTTGAAGATGAGGAATTGGAGGCTTTGCTCGATGAAGACCCGTGTCAAACCCTTCAAGAATTGTCAGAATCATTGGGAGTCGACTTATCAACTGTCGGCAAACGCTTGAAGGCCATGGGAATGATTCAAAAGCAAGGAAATTGGGTGCCGTACCAGTTGAAGCCGATAGACGTTGAACGGCGATTTTGCATGTGCGAACAACTGCTTCAACGGCATAAAAGGAAGAGTTTTTTGCATCGTATTGTCACTGGCTATGAAAAGTGGATCCATTACGATAATCCTAAGCGAAAAAAATCATGGGGAGCACCCGGCCATGCATCAACATCGAGGGCCAAGCCGAATATTCATGGCGCCAAGCTTATGCTGTGTATTTGGTGGTATCAGAAGGGTGTCGTGTACTATGAGCTGCTAAAACCTAACGAAACCATCACTGGGGAACGCTACCAACAACAATTGATGCAATTGAGCCGAGCATTAAAGGTTAAACGGCCGGAATATGCCAAAAGACACGACAAAGTGGTTTTTCAACATGACAACGCACGGCCACATGTTGCAAGAACCGTCAAGGAAACGTTGGAGGCGCTGAATTGGGATGTGCTTCCCCACCCGCCTTATAGCCCAGACATAGCCCCTTCCGACTACCACCTATTCAGATCGATGACGCATGGCTTGGCTGAGCAGCGCTTCACTTCTTACGAGGATACCAAAAAATGAGTCGATTCGTGGATTGCCTCAAAAGACGAATCGTTCTTCCGGCGCGGAATCCATATGCTGCCAGAAAGATGGGAAAATGTTGTAGCTAACGATGGACAATACTTTGAATAACATACATTGTACCGTTGTTTCTAAATAAATGCTCAAAAACTGAAAAAAAACCTTTAAAATTAATTCCAACCCCCAATATTAAAAAAGCAAAACGATGTGTGTCTGGCTGTGATGCCTATAGACTCCAAAACTACTGAACCGATTGACCTGAAATTTTGGCAGTCGATTTGTTTCAGGCACGAGATGGTTATGAAAAAAATTTGCCACACCCCCTTTTACCGCCCCCAAATCAAAAAATTTTATATTTCACTCGGTTTGGGTCGTATAAGGCTAAAATTTTGTAATTTAGTATGTACGGTTACTGCCGACAACTGTATTAAAAATGGGTTTCCTCGCCCCCCTTTCACCGCCCACAAACCAAAGAAAACGTTTTATTTCAAATGTTTCGGTCGTATTAGACAAACATTTTTCAATTCAGATCATATTGTTACTCTCGGCAAGTGCACTAAAAATAGACCTGTCCCACTTTAGTTAAACTCACTTTTCGGGGAGTTATATCGAGTGAAGTAAAGTGCGCCAGGCTTAACCTGAATTCAGCTGAAATTTGGGCAGTCGATTTGTTTCGATTACGAGATGGCTCAAGGGAAATATTTTACCGCACCCCTTTTTACCGCTTGCAAAACAACAAAAATGTTATATATCGCACGGTTTTGATCGTATTAGACGAAAATTTGGTTATTTAGTTCATATTGTTACTTTCGGCAGCTATTCGACATTTTCGTATATGGCAGTAAGGCGGTCTATGGCAGAACAACGTCTGCCGAGGAGAGTGAGTGTTCCTGTGAGGTTTGGTAACGTTTGGACGAGGGGGCGTGGTACCTCCCATGCAAACCAAATTTGCGCTATCGACCACAAACCAAATAAAGGATATATATCAGACGGTTTCGATCGTAAAAAATTAAGATTTAGTAATTTTGTTCAGATGGTTACTGTCAGTAACTGTACAAAAAATGTGCGTGGTCGCAATATATATACGCCCACTTTTTCGAAATCATGGCAATCCCAGAGTTCTACACATTTTTATAGTGAAACTTGCTGTGTAGGTGCTCCAAGAGGCAGTCACGATACATTAATGTTTTCAAGCCCACTTTTACCGCCCACAAATCAATATCTGTATATATAAAAATGAATCGTGATTTGTTCGGATGCTTAAAACTTGAAAACGACTGAACCAAATTGGATACTTCTTTCTACTGGTTTAGGAAAAATGTAATGCCACACCCCCTTTTGTCGCCCACAAATCAATAAAACTGCTGTATTTAAGACGGTTTTGGTCGTATTAAATTCAAATTTGGTAAATAAGTTTGTATGATAACTATCATTAACTTTGATAAAAATGGGCTTGGTCGCACTTCACCTACGCTTACTTTTAAGAAAATATCAAAATACTTCGAAACTATTGGTCCGATTGAGCTCAAATTTTGTAAGTACGCTTTGCTTTGAATACGAGATGGTTTAAGAGAAAATGCCACACCCCCTTTTACCTCCCACATATATATAAAAAATTGTTGTTATCGAAAAGCTTTAGAGTTATGGGTCGCACAGCTTAGAAATTCGGTATTCGACCACAATTTAGACGTACCGTTTCAGTGATGAAATTTTATGGTAGTGGACAAGGGGGAGGTGCACCTCCCATACAACCCAAATTTGTGATATCGAATAGCTTTGAAGTTATAGGAATTCAGCTTTGGAATTAAGTTTTTGACCTCAATTTACACATGCAGTTTCAATGGTTTTATTTTATGGGCGTTGGACAGGGAGGCGTGACAATCTCCCTTACAACCCAAATTTGCGATATAGAATTGCTTTGAAGTTATAGGTGGACAGCGTAAGAATTCGGTATTCGACCTACATTTATGCATGCACTTTCATTTCTCTACATTTCATGAGCGTAGGGAAAAGGGGAGTGGCACTTCCCATACAACCCAACTTTGTGCTATCAAATAGCTTTGGAGTTATAGGTCGCACAACGCCGTAATTCAGTATTCGACCTCAATGTACACTTGAAGTTTCATTGATTCAATTTTATGTTCATTGGTAAGAGGGGCGTGGCACCTCCCATTTACCGTAAATTTGCGATATCGAATATCAGCGTCAAAATTCAGTATTCGGCCCCAATTTATACATGCAGTTTCATTAATTACATTTTATGAGCGTTGATCAAGGGGGAGTGGCATCTCCCATACAACGAAAATTTGTGATATCGACAAGGGGGAGTGAAACCTAATATTTAACCCAAATTAGAGATATCGAATAGCTGTGGGGATATAGGTCTCACAGCCTTGGAATTCAGTATTGGACCTCAATGTACACATGCAGTTTCATTGATTACATTTTATGAGCGTTTATCATGGGGGAGTGGCACCTTCCATGCAACGAAAATTTGTGATATCGAATAGCTTTGGAGTTCAAGGTCGCACAGCGTCGGAACTCAGTATTCGACCAAAATTTACGCTTGCAGATTTACTGATAAAATTTTTTAGAGTTTGTCGTGGGGGCGTGACACCTCCAATTTAACCCAAATTTGCGATATCGAATAGCCTTGGAGTTATAGGTAACTCAGCCTCGGAATTCAGTATTCGACCTCAATTTACACATGCAGTCTCATGGGTAAAATTTTATGGGCGTAAGGAAAAGGGCAGTGACACCTCCCATACAACCCAAATATGTGCTATCGAATAGTTTTGGAGATATATGTCGCACAGTTTTGGAATTCGGTATTCAACCTCCATGTACGCATGCAGTTTAATTGATTACATTCTATGAGCGGTGATCAAGAGGGCGTGGCACTTCCTATACAACCCAAATTTGTTATATCGAATAGTTTTGTGGATATAGGTCGCACAGTCTCGGAATTCAGTATTCTACCTCAATTTAAACATGCTGTTTAACTGATAACATTTTATGGGCATTTGACAAGGGAGAGTGGCAGCAACGCGCCGGGTTTCAGCTAGTTGCATAATAAAAATACAATTTTTTTTTTTTAATATCTTTCGTTTTACATTATTTTAATAATAATTTGAAATTTATTTTGTTGTTGGAAAAAAAGTATTTATATAATTTAAACTATTTGTGTTTATTCAGTTGGCTTTCTTCTAATTGTAACACTTAAATTTAAAATAAACTTGTATAATCTTAAAATGGAATTTGCTTACTCCATGATGTAGTAGTTAATAAATTTTCTGCTAAATCAAAGTTGAATGCTGTTGTAGTTCTGGTACAGGTGTTAATGATGATGATGACGTTTGAAGAAATTAAAGTTGGTGCTTGAATTTCCCTGTTGTAGTTACCAATATATTATTTTGCTGTGTTATTTGCGCTACAAATGAATTGTAAAGCTATCATCTGCAGCAGTTGTTGTTGTGTGCTAATGCTGCTGCAGTTGTATAACATTCAGCTGTTCATCGGTTAGAGTTGCAATCAACCGATCGTTTGATTTAATTTGCGTCGTTGTTACAAATTCATTGGCGTCAAATTGCCCCGCTTCGATATTGATGTTGGGAAATTTGTTTTATTGCTGATGTTGTTGTTGGTGGTTGTTGTTATTGGGGGTTGGAATTAATTTTAAAGGTTTTTTTTTCGGTTTTTGAGCATTTATTTAGAAACAACGGTACAATGTATATTATTCAAAGTATTGTCCATCGTTAGCTACAACATTTTCCCATCTTTCTGGCAGCATATGGATTCCGCGCCGCAAGAACGATTCGTCTTTTGAGGCAATCCACGAATCGACCCATTTTTTGGTATCCTCGTAAGAAGTGAAGCGCTGCTCAGCCAAGCCATGCGTTATCGATCTGAATAGGTGGTAGTCGGAAGGGGCTATGTCTGGACTATAAGGCGGGTGGGGTAGCACATCCCAATTCAGCGCCTCCAACGTTTCCTTGACGGTTCTTGCAACATGTGGCCGTGCGTTGTCATGTTGAAAAACCACTTTGTCGTGTCTTGTGGCATATTCCGGCCGTTTAACCTTTAATGCTCGGCTCAATTGCATCAATTGTTGTTGGTAGCGTTCCCCAGTGATGGTTTCGTTAGGTTTTAGCAGCTCATAGTACACGACACCCTTCTGATCCCACCAAATACACAGCATAAGCTTGGCGCCATGAATATTCGGCTTGGCCCTCGATGTTGATGCATGGCCGGGTGGTCCCCACGATTTTTTTCGCTTAGGATTATCGTAATGGATCCACTTTTCATCGCCAGTGACAATACGATGCAAAAAACTCTTCCTTTTATGCCGTTGAAGCAGTTGTTCGCACATGCAAAATCGCCGTTCAACGCCTCTCGGCTTCAACTGGTACGGCACCCAATTTCCTTGCTTTTGAATCATTCCCATGGCCTTCAAGCGTTTGCCGACCGTTGATAAGTCGACTCCCAATGATTCTGACAATTCTTGAAGGGTTTGACACGGGTCTTCATCGAGCAAAGCCTCCAATTCCTCATCTTCAAACTTTTTCGGCTGGCCCGGACGCTCTTTGTCTTCCGTATCAAAATCACCACTTTTAAACCGACGGAACCAGTACTCACAAGTAGAAATCGATGGAGCATAGTCCCCGTAAGCCTCAGTAAGCGTGCGTTGTGCTTCAACCGCTTTTTTCTTCAAATGGAAGCACAAAAGTAAACCTTCCCGCAAATTGCGTTTTGTTGGAACGAAAGTCGACATGTTCACAGAGAAAAAAAATATATGTTGTTTACACTTCAGTGGAATGACACATACTAAAAAATGAAGCTTAGACAATGTGCTTTGAAATGAAAATAGTCACAGGTGTGCCCGATGCGATCTATTGATAGTTACGCCATCTCTTAGAAAACCTTTAAAACTAATTCCAGCCCCCAATATATGGGTATTTGTAGTTGGTCTTGTTTTTATTTTTTTTTTTTTTTGCAAAAATTTAACTTAAACAGTTTTATATTAGTCTTTGTGTAATTTGTTTCGAATTTGTTTTTGTGTGGAAGAAATACTCTTTATTTTCATATCACATTTGAATTAATAATTCTTTATTAATGAAAGTCTTTTCTTTTTCATTATAATGTTTGAACCAATAATCTTTACACTTCTGATGATTATGTTCTTTTTTTTTCACTGTACACTTTTGGTAGTTTTATTGCAGGACATTTTTTTAATAATTTACTGACTGCGGATCATAAGGATTCAGGACTGGCAGGATCGCCATGTTAGGATAGCTTGGTTGCTAAGTCCAAAAAAACACAATATTTAATTTTAGTTTTAATTTTATTTATTTCGGTTAGATCGCGAGTGACCAAACATTTTCAATACAGTTACACTCCTTATGCTAGTCTTAATCTAAAAAGAAACTTACGAAGAAGGGTGTACGTGACAAAAGTAGAAAGTCAAGTATCGATGCAATTCGACATTGATACTTGAGTTCAATGACTAAACGCGAAACTATGAGAATAAACGAAATATGGCCCGGTCATTAACTTTAATAATTTATTGTGGAATTTGGAGTTGAATAAATTCCTTTCTATTTGATACTGCACTTACACTTAGGGTGATAAGTGCAATATGAGTTTATATGTAGTATGAACGAAGTATGTATTGATTTGCATTGTCACGCTACAATTGGTTCAATTTCTAATAAAAATTCCCTGTCTGTCAACTGCCATTGCAATATGTACAATTCGTTGACTGTAGAAATTTTTCAGCCTAATAGCTTTGTTTTTTCCCCAACTTCGTCTTTACAAATTTACAAGGTTTGAATTTTCATATCAAGTTAAAAAATAACCAAAAATGTACGAAATTAATTAAAAATACAATGTTGTTAATTTAAAAATTTTTTAAAAACGATAATACAGCCAAAAATATACTGAGCATGCTAACATCGCACTTCAGTCAGGCAAACCCCAACCATCACCTCCGCAATCAGATCGTAAGATCCTGGAAATATTACATCAAAAAATAAGTGATATCAGTGATGATCTTGAAGTGTTTCGAGTGACGCTTTCAGATGTAGTGGATGAAATAACATCTGCACCCAATAGAGCTGAAACAAGTAATCCCCAAGCCCCTCATCATAACTCTTCCTCTATTTTCGAGGAAATAATGGAAGCATCTATTCGTTTGCCACAGGTCACCTCTTTACCAGCTAATCTGAGTTCTTTAACTGCCTATGACACTACGGAACTTATAACACCGATTGCTACTCCTCAAAATGTTTCAATGAATCCACCCCAAATCGGATCTCCACCAACAACAGTACCCACAATAGCTCATTATTTTCGTTCATCAACAATTTCTCCAAAACAAAAAAAAAATACCAATAACTCACAACCTGGATCTCCCTCTGCCACTTCACCTTGCGACTCACCACCAATTGCAGCCCCTCGTACCAACTTAATCCATAAGTTTGAAACGTCATGGACAGAATGGCAGAATAGAATAAAGAAACTACATGATTCAAATGAAATTGACAAGACCACTCTGTTCATTAAGGGCCCATCAGTTAAAACAACTATATCCTGGATGAGCACTTACTTAGAATCTAATTTGAATCTGAAAACTAGCATTTTCCCCATATTTTCTCCCATAGTGGAAGCAATCTAGTATCCAAACCGCCAACTCATCAAACATGTAAACGGGTTTCATTTAATCTTAACAATAATGAAACCAATTGTGAGAAATATCCAAATTTTATCCATTCTCATACTCTTAATCCTTCACCACCAACCGGAAGTGGTTTACCAAAACCATCTTCAGTTTCAAATGAGCTTTGCAATCAACCTGGTAGTCCTACGTCATTTTTAGACCCCCTACTTCCTCCAAAAGTGAAATTGACACTAAACTCTTGCGAAGGCACTAAGAGCAGATATGCCCTTTCTCGCCTCAGGGAGAACAACGTTTATAACAATGTTTGCCTTTATCTCGCTTATATGTATGAAGCCCCTGATTCAACATGCATTGAAGGCAAAACCAAAACTAATCTTAGAGTATTAATTCAGCAAGAAGGTCTTCCTACCGGTGTTGAAGACTTACGTAATTTATTTGTCCGCTTTCACGAGCACCTTGGTGTTCATGGCGCTCATGTCAGAGCTAAACATGTTTCTCTTCTTCAAAAATCTCGTAAAGAGCAACAGCAATATTATCGTTACTGACTCTTCTTTCTTAAATATATTCTACCATAACTGTGGCGGCATGAGAAGCAAATTAAACAAACTTTATGTTGACGCTAAATCATGCCACTTCAATGTCCTAGTATTCACTGAGACATGGCTAAACGAATCCTTCAACAATGAGGAAATTCTTGATAGCAATTGGACTGTTATAAGAAATGATCGGTACTACTCCTCAACAGGTCTTTCTCGAGGAGATGGTGTCCTTGTAGCATCTCACAATTCCTTCTCAAGTGAGCTAATAGACACACCTAACCATAAACTGTTCCATCACCGCATTATTAGAGTTTGTTCAGGTAAAAGTCTCAATGTGTACATAGGTGTCGTTTCCATTCCTCCCGGCTCAAGTGAAACAACATACAACGGGCTATGTGAAACACTGACCACCTTTACCTCTACCCTAAAAGAGGAAGATAAAGTTGTTATTCTTGGTGACTTCAATCGCCCAAATATATCTTTTGTCACCGACGAAAATGACAACTTTCTTCTTCCTGTAAATCTTTCTAATGCCATAGACTTCAACTTACTTAGCACCTTTTATGGCAGTGACTTGCAGCAAGTCTCTTCTGTACAAAATCAAAACGGCAGATGGTTGGACCTAATTTTTACTAGCTCGTATGAAGAAGTGAAGGTTAGTCCATGCATGGGAGCAGAAAAATTATTAACGAACACTGTTCATCATACAGCCTTAAAAGTTGTTTTCTCTGCTAATGACATCAACTTTACCCAGTCTTATAATAACACCATTGCGTACGATTACCTCAACGCCGATTATGAAAGAATAAAATGTTATCTTAGTTCTGTAAATTGGAATCATATTCTATTCAACTTAGATTTAGACAGTACTGTCTCTATATTTTATCAGCACATTTTTACCGCTATCGAAAGTTATGTGCCAATAATATTGACAAGGAATAAGCTCTCAGAACCATGGCTATTTATTTATTTTTTATTTATTCGTTAAGCTTAATACAAGCTGATTAACTAAGAACTAATCTTATTCTAACAGGGTCTTAACTTATTCTAACAGGGTTTATTTATTTATTTTTTTTTCTCTCTCCTTTCCTTGTTTTAGTGTTCGAAAGATATCCAATTCGTGGTGGGCGCAATCCGCCCACCAGAAAAACGTAATTATAAGAACACGTCAAAAGGGAAATACGGAGAGAAAAGTAATAAAGGGAACTTACAATAATTAACAGGGAATATGTATCATATCTTAATTGTAAGAAAAAAATTATAGAGGGGGAAAAATGGCGTTGGAGTTAAGAAGAAGTGGCGTTGGAGTTTAGAAGGGCATTTCGGAGTCGAGATCTGCTCAGATGAAAATCAAATTCGCTGATCAAATTGTTAGTTACACGAAGCATCCTGGTTACAGGTTCACTGCAACCATAGTCGGTACGATGGAAGTTGAGGTGGAAGAGAGGAATAGACCTAAGGTTACGTGGGTTGGTATTAAAGGATATTAATTGGAGTAGTGCAGGGCAAGTTAATGGTACCGCATACAAGTTGATGAATGAAGAGTACATCTGCAAGTTCTCTTCGTTTTGCAAGAGATTGCATGTTAATCAACTTCAGGCGGTCTGCATAAGGAGGTAAGTTGATACTGTCAGAACCGGGAAGACCGCGTAGTGCGAACCTAATGAATCTTCGTTGAACGGCTTCGATTCGCACAGAATGGATGTTGTAGATAGGAGACCAAACCTGGCTGGCATATTCGAGGATGGGTCTAACAAAGGTAAGGTAGAGAGATTTAGTAACGTGAGGGTTGGAGAATTCTCTGGACCAGTGTTTCACAAAACCCAGTGCAGAATTGGCTCTACTAATGATATTATCAATATGAGACCTAAAATTAAGTTCCTTGTCACATATTACACCTAAGTCCCTTAAAAAGCTTACAGGAGGAACTGGCTTGCCGAGTAAGTAATATGTTCTTGGGGGAAGCTGGAGACGCTTGCGTGAATATGTAATAGCTTGACATTTACTAACGTTGAGCTCTAGAAGATTTTTTTGACACCAAGTGGAAAAACTAACTAGATCTTCTTGAAGATAGTGAGAATCGTCGTTAGTTTGTATGCACCGATAGATTTTCATGTCATGAGCATACACAGAGAGATTGGATTCTTTGATGATGCCATCTACATCAGAGATTGTTAAGACAAACAACAAAGGACCAAGGTGACTACCTTGTGGGACACCAGAGGTAGCTGAAAAAGAATCTGAATTGGAAAATCTAAAGATGACATTATAACGGCGTTCTTCGAGATATGATTTAATCCAAGATATAAAGAGTGATGGAAAACCAAAGTCTTTAAGCTTAAGAAGAATGATAGTGTGTGAGATTTTGTCGAACGCTTTACTAAAGTCGGTAGACACTACATCAACTTCGTACCCGCTTTCCAACGAGCATAGAGCGTTTGAAACAAATTCTGCAAGGTTAGTGGTAGTCGATCTTCCTTTGAGGAAGCCGTGTTGGCTGGGAGGAAAAATAGATTTGCAATGGAAAAAGAGAATGTCATAAATAATGCTTTCAAACATTTTTGGAGTACATGAAAGTTTTGCAATAGGTCTGTAATTGGAAATATCGTTTCTTGGTCCTTTCTTATGCAGAGGTATTATGTATGAGCTCTTCCACAACTTAGGAAAAACGGAATTAGAAATAGAAAGTTGAAAAAGAGCCAATAGGGGATGAGCCAACACGTCCGCGAATTTTTTTATAACAATAGCAGGCAAGCCATCGGGTCCTGGAGAATAATCGTCCTTCAGATTATTTATCTTTTCCAACACATCAGCTAGTGTAATATCAACAGAAGTTAGCGACGTTTGAGGACAGTCCCTTAACAAAGAAAAATACTCGTAGTCTAGTTCGTCGTTATGATTAGTGTATGACTGACTGAAAAAATTTGCAAATAGGTTTGCAATTATTTCCGGGTTGTCTGAGGAAATGTCCGAAAAAGTAAGGGTAGATGGGTAGTTGTCAGATTTTCTTTTAGTATTTATAAACTTGTAGAAGCTTTTAGGATCCGACAGCAATTTACTTTGAATATGAGCAAGATAAGACTCGTATAGCGTTTCACAGAGTGCGGAAAAAAGGTTAAAGGCGTGAAGATAATTTGTGAGATCAAGAGGAGAACGAGAAATTAAATATGCGCGCCATAGTTTGTTCCTTTTGTTGCGGAGTACACGTAGTTCCTTATTGTACCAGGGAGGACATGACGAAAAGTTTTTCTGCCTGGTGAAGGGGACAGAATGTGTGAAGCAGCCGAAAATTATGTCATAGAAGTGAGCAACTGCAGTATCAACGCTTTCATAACCATTATCGAAGAGATGTTGGAAATCGATTCTACTGAATAAAATTTCTAGTTTTACAAAATCAGTTTTCCGAAAGTTAAAGCTGTACGAGTGCTCGAAATGTGTATTTTTGATATCAATGTGATATGATAAGGTAAGGGATAATGGTGGATGGTACTGATCGAGTGTTGAAAGAAGATGGTTACTTGCGGAGACTACGCAGTTATCTAAATCCGAAGAAAAAATTAGGTCTAGTTGTCTACCTAAATTGTTAGTAACTCCGCTCAACTGGTAAAGGCCGCAGTCTGAAATACAACTAGTAAAAAGAATTTCTTTTTCAGAGGTAGGATTTGAAGAAAGATAGTAGGATTCATCATCAGAGAGGACCCATTGAAGGTTGGGAAGATTAAAATCTCCCAGAAAAATAACGGTGTCAAATGGATCCATAAGGTCCAAAAGTGAATCTATTACGTCTACTGCGAGCTGATAACCATTCACTGGTTGAGACGGGCGAATATAACAGCAAATAATGAATACATTACGTTTTGTGATGCAAGCTTTGGCACATATAAATTCAAAGTTGGCAGTGTGGGAGTATTTTATAATGGTAGGATTGAAGCGATTGTGAATAGCGAGAAGGACACCACGACCTGAGGAGAGATCATCTTTGTCGAGACCATCGTCTCTGAAAACCACGAAATCGGACGCGAAGACCTCAGTATCCTTAAAGTCGGGCGTAAGATTGGTCTCAGTAAGGGCAAATATGTCGTAGGGAAGCTTAAGAGAATTAAGAAACACTGTAGAGATTTTGGTGCGTAAGCCTCTTACATTTTGGTAATAGAGAGAGACAAATAATGGGCTGGGAGAAGGGTTTTGAGTAGGAGTAATAATTTGGTTAGGAATAATATTGTTGCTGCTCTTTACGGGACTTTTGAAGATAAGAGATATGTTTTGACCTCACATGAGTAGCATATGTGTCAAGATCTTCTTTGACTTGATGGCTCGTCAAGCCAAGTAGCTCGTGGAATCTGGTAAATAAAAGGCTTAACTCATTGACATCGGTAGGTAGACCTTCTTGCTGAATCAAGACTTTGAGGTTTGTCTTGGTCTTGCCTTCTATACAGGTAGAGATCGGTGCTTTATGCAAGTAAGCAAGATAAAGACGCACATTGTTGTAGACAGTATTCTCACTTAGTCGAGAAAGGGCATATCTATTCTCTGTGTCAACACAAGAGTTCATCGTAAGTTTCACTCTTGGTGGTTGAAGAGGGTCAATAAAAGATGTGGGGCTTCCAGCTTGATTAGAAGCTTCACAAGTGACTGAAACAGACGGAGATGGATTTAAAGTATGGGAATGGACGAAGTTAGGATAGAGTATGTTAGTCTCCTTTCTTCTTGCTGTTGTGTCCAAGTGAGGATTAAGATTGAATGAGACTCGTTTAGGGTAAGAGTGTAATTTGTTCCATTTGAAATAGATTTGATGTGAGGAGTAAAACTAGGAAAGATATTAGTTTTAAGTTTCCAATTGGGGTCAGCGCTAGGACGGGAATTAGGTCATTTGTTTCCGGATGGTTTGTGGACAGGATAAGGCAAATTAGGATTTTTATTAAGTAGAGTTTTCTTTGGATTAGAATAAGACTTAGAAAAAGCGTTATACGTATTTGTATTAGAAAAATTATTATTACTAGCATTATCGTTATTAGAATTTTTATTAGAGTTAGAATTGGAATAAGAATTAGGGACGTTACATGACTTAAAATTTAACGTAGAGTTAGAGTTTGAGTGTGAATTAGATTTATAGTTGGAGTTGAAAGGAGAATAGGAGTTAGAATTAAAATTAGAGTTAGCATTATTCCTAAGTTTACTGGTAGTTTTACTTGCATAATGATTAGACTTGTTTTTAGAATTAAAATAAGAAAAACTGTTCTTCTCGCTGTTAGATCTACGTGTCAACGGCTTGTCTCCAGGCTTATTCATCCATTTGGCAAATATCCACTGGCCATGCATAACACTGTCACCAGAGGAGCTGAGGAACAACCACGCATATTCTGTTGGAATATTAAGTTTAAAACTGCAAAATTTCCTGGCATTGGAAGACATCTTCTGGCAGTTAGAAATTACGATACCAAATTTCTTTCCAAAGTAATTACGCATCCAGGATACGCTAGTTTTAACTGCTACGCCCTTAATAAACAATGTAGTTTTAGAGCTTTCGTTCACGTCCTCTAATTTTTTGATCCTGCTATCCCATTCGGATGACGTCCATGATGTTCCGAAATGATGGATTAATTTGCGAGGTTCAGCGACAGGATTAGCAGGATTAGCGACAGGATTAGCAGCTGGTTGCTCGTTTGGATTAACGAAGAGAGAGGCTGGTGGTGGAGAAAAACAAAGAGCCGATGGAGAAAGTGTAGTTGCTTCCAGGATTTCTTGAAAAATGGAAGATGCGTCATGGTGGGGGGAATCTGGCAGGTTTTGAGTATGGTTTGGTGCGGAACTGATGACAAAAGTTTTTTGAGGAGAAACCAACTCAGGCATAATTTCCATTCCATTTGGTAGAGACCTGACCGCATATGATATTTCGACAAGCGCAGCTCAAAATGCGTACAAATCGTCACTTATATCATTAACTTTGTTGTATAAACTTTGTGTGAGTGGATCTGGCTGATAAGGTGTAGGCAAAGGCTTAGTAGAAGCTGATTGCATTGCAATGTCTAAATCATTGCGTAGTGATTTGATACTTTGACGTATGTCTTGCAATGATTCAGATTTTTTCAGTTTATTAAAGTTTCCATTAATTTCATTTTTTATATCACTTATCGCGGTCTCGATGTACGAGTTTTTTTTATTGTCATTTGCTAGTTCCGTTAATTGCTTAATGTTTCTTAATATATTTGTTACATTATCTTTAACGGTATTAGTCGAAGCCTCCAAAGTGGCACTAATGTCTTCCGATATCTGAGTCAAGCTATCAAATTTGGCAAATTGTTTTGATGCCTTATTAAAAAATTGCTTGTTTTCAGATAACAAGCTAGCAAAAGAGTCGTTAAGGCACTTTATTGCAAGCATTATATGAGAGGGTGAAATTTCTCTGCACTCGTCACAGAAAAACAAAAAGTTTGTTGCATATTCTTGTATGTAGTTTAGGCTTCTTTTAGATAAACCAATACAGTTATAATGAAAAAATCTAGCACAAAGCCCATTGCAATTGATTTTGGGCGAACATTTGTCCTCAGTCGTGCAATTATCTTTTCCACAAGACATATTAAAATCTTAATTAATTAAACAGAGATATATATTTTTTTTTTGTTATTGTAGGTCAGCAAGCGAAAGAATTAAGAAGTGGAACAGAGATATGTATTGATTTTTTTTTTTTATTATTAATTGTATGTCGGCACACGAATGTTTACAATATTGGTTAAATGCTTACTAATGTATTTTGCCGAATTGCTGTTAATTACTTTATGCCGGTATATTATTGTTGATTTTTATTTTTTATGGTCTTTGATTCTAGTAGGTCAGCTGTTGTTGTTTTTTCTTATTTTATTTTATTTTTAGGGTTTTGTGTAAAGACTGTTTTTGGTCGGAGTTGCAGAATTGCAATTTAGTATTTTTGCAATAATAGGTCACAAAATTTGCACAAAGCAATGAGTTAAGATTTTTTATTATTATTTTGTATTTTTTGTATAACAATGGTAAGAGAGCTAGCGGAGCTATTTTTCACACGTCCGATCGGTTTGACTGATAACTATTAATCTCAATGTTATTAGCTAGACAACAATCTCAGATTTTTGAGGAATCATAGAAGTAAAATCTACAAATTTCTCAAAAACACTGATAATATAAGCGATGAACTGAAGCTTAGATATGACGAGCTATCAAGAAAGTTCTCTATCAAGTCAGAAGAAGCGTACAGGTTGTACACGAATATCATCGGAGAGAAAATTGTCCAAGAGCGGAGAAAATTCTTTGACTTTGTAAACATGCAGCGTAAATCTAGCGGCTATCCATCGTCTATATTTAAAGGTAATGTCACTTCGTCCAATTCTCTTGAAATAAGCAACTTGTATGCCGATCACTTTAAGGAGGTCTTTTGTCTTCCTACCACCTTATCTGAAACTTCTCCTAGCTCAACTATTATAGTTGATAGTTTATATTTAACCCAGTAAGAAATTTCTAATGCAATTAAAGAACTGGATATATTAAAGGGACCAGGACCAGACTAAATACCTACAAGCTTTTTGGTGCGATGTTTAGACCAACTGCTATTGCCATTACACATAATCTTTAACGAATCACTGGTTTGTGGGACATTTCCTTCATATTGGAAATCATCCCATCTTACGCCAATTTACAAGAATGGTGATAAAAGATCAGTTGAAAATTATAGAGGCATCTTGTCAGCCATTCCAAAACTTTTAGAAAAACTTATTTTTGAAAAGCTAACAAATCTCATTAACCCACGTCTAAATGAGCAGCAACACGGGTTCCGAAAAGGGCGATCTACCACCACTAATCTCATAATTATGGTATCAGATGTTTTAGTCAAAATGGAAAAAGGGCACCAAATAGATGCTATCAAATAGATGATTTCAGTAAAGCTTTTGATCGAGTTGATCACAACAGTCTTATTTATAAGTTAGAAAAATTTAGTGTTGCGGGGTCCATACTAAGTTGGCTAAAATCATATTTAAACGTCAGATCCCAGTTTGTTAAATTCCAGGGAGTTCTATCGAAAAAATTGCAGTCTCCTCGGAAGTTCCGCAAGGTAGTCATCTTGGTCCTCATCTTTTCAACATATTCATATCCGATCTGTCAAAAGTTCTTAACGATATCCCACATCTTATGTATGCAGATGATTTAAAAATGTACTATGCAATTCAATCAGATGCAGATGTAAATTTTTTACAATCAAAATTGTTGTCTCTTGAGCAATGGTGTTTTCAAAATAAACTACATCTTAATGTCAATAAATGCAATGTTATTAGCTTTTTTCGTAAAAATAACGTAACATTACATACCTACCACCTCAATAGTACCGAACTAAAAAGGGTCAACCATATAGTGGATCTTGGAAATGTCTTAGATTGCAAGATGCGCTTTAATCTGCACTATGATAAAATTGTGTCCAGGGCCAGCAAACAGCTCGGTTTTATAAAAAGACGAGCAAATGAATTCAAGAATATATGGGTGCGCCCAATACTTGAATATGCATGCATAATTTGGAATCCATCTTTTGATTCACATAGAGAAAGAATTGAATCTATTCAAAAGCAGTTCTTACTATACGCGCTTAGAAATATGTACAACCCCCATGATTATTGTAGCCCCCATGTATCATATGAACATAGACTCAGCCTTTTAAATTTGATGCCACTATCAACAAGAAGATCTTTATTGGGCTCATGCTTCACATTTGATGTGATTAATGGTGCTATTCACAGCGAATATATTTCTAATATGATTTTCTTTAACGATCCAATTAGACGCACTAGGCATACTCGATTAGGCATACCCAAACTACATATGCAAATAATGAACCCATCAATCGTTGTTGCAGAGAGTTTAATAATGTCTCTATATACTACTCACGTTCTATGTCCAAATCCTCTTTCAAGCAAAGCCTACATAAATCACTCAGTAATCAGAATTAACCCAGGCCTCAGATAAACTATATACATGTATGGATTTATATGTATAAGCATTTAATGATTGGTTTAATAAATCAAAATTCTTTAACATCCCTCTCCAAATCTCCCATTTACGTCCTTTTGTCCTTATAGTCTTTAAGAATAATATACTTAGGCATGTATACTCTCTTGTTTTCCTCCTCATCTTTTATTTTTGACATGGTTTTTGAAATCATGTCAATCCGGTGGGCGGAGTATGCCCACTAAGAGCACTAAATAAAAAATAAAATAAAAACAAGGAAAGGAGAGAAGAAAACAAAAAGCCTGTAATCTTAGTATAAGTTAACAAAACCCGTTAGAATAAGTCAGAATAAGTAAATTGCATTGCCTTGTTTGGGCAATAAATAAATAAAATAAATAAATAAAATCCAATACCTAAAGTAGAATGTGCTTCGCTAGCACACACATTTACATTACATTACATTTTTGGTTATTTTTTAACTTTATATGAAAATTAACGCACCATCTAGCGGAGAAAAATTGTTTTTTTAGTAAAACGAAATCCATATTTAATTCCCTTTTCAAAACTGGCTCAAGCATTAAAATCGGTTCACCCATTCTGTTTTTATAGAAATTTTTATAGTAGTATTACATTACAAGTGAACCTCTACGGTCCTTCGAAGCTTGAAAATCGATTTTCTCAAAATTCTGACGTGCTACAGCAAAACGCCGAGGCACGTTTTTCTTTATTTTAAGCCTTTTTCATATTCTGTTAACATTTCTCATGTGTACTCAAAAAAATTTGATTTTGTCGTACTGTGTAATAAGTGAAAAAACAAAGTTATGCTTTTCTCACAAAATATAGATTGCTTCAACTGGAATGTGGTTTTCCACTCTAGTTTTTGCAAAAATCTTAGTTTAGAACCTCATTCATGTGGTAGAGCAAACTATAATAGCAATGAAGTATGTAGCTCTGGCTGCTTCAACATTTAATTTGTCGACGAGTTTAAATACTTAGGTGTTCTACTTAATAAAAAAATTAATTGGAAGGCACATGTGAAGGCGAAAATTCTATATTTTAAAGAAACACTGCTCTAAAAACTTATTCACAATGATATATCATGGCCTAGTTAGTTCGAAACTTCAATATGGTTTGGCGAATTGGGGAGGAACATATTTTAGTACCCTTGAACCCTCTAACGATAGCGCAAAAGCATATAATTAGAATTATCTCAAATAAAAATAGAAGGAAAGTTAGCTGGCCTCTTTTTTGTAATCTTTGCATTTTGCCATTAAAACATTTATATGTTTTCAAAGTACGTAAGGTATTCTTTATGAAAAGTGGCTAAAGCCAAAGTTTACGAAATTCACTTATTTACGGCCTAAGGGTGAACCGTATGCAATTTGTTAATATCCCAGTTTCAAATAAAACACAATTTTCTAACTTCTAACTTTCTAATTTCTTCGCTGTAAGCCCTTCTATATGAAGGGGTTACAGCGCCTTCATATTTTAATCATTTGCAGCTTGAAAAACGGACATTAAAAACCGTAAAAATCGTGGCTTTTGAGTAAAGATAGTTCAATGATCAAAGCTATATTACTGAGCACTGTTTAATAAGTTTTTAATTTCTATGAAACCTATTTTACCAAATCGTGTCGAGTTCATAAATTTGCATGTAACTCTCTTGTTTGTCGTTATGTTTGCATACAATTTCTTTCATGTAATTATTTGTGTTAATTTCAACCAGTATGGTAATTCCTATAAAACTAAATTTCTAAAATTGTATCTATTCCATAAGTATGCTTGTCATTCTCTTTTTTTAATTTATATCGATTTTGACATGATGCCCCACATCAACCAAAAATTATGTTATAAGATAAGAAAAAATAAATATTTATTCATTCATTCATTCATTCAACTATTGTTAAATTTATGTAATATTAATACCATTTTACAATAAAACGCTTAATTTTTATTTTATGAAGTGAAACTGCTTTAGCACCGTTGCGAAACGAAAGCGACATACGAGCCGTTATATTTGAAAGTGGAATAAGTCCACTATTAAAAAAAATATGAGTTAACGCTTTCTTAAGTTAGATATAAGTATCTCCCTTTATATTTTTAATCAATTTGGGGGCGATGTAATAATGTAATATGTCTGACTGTCTCAACATGGCGAGGCCAGCATAATCTTTGTGAAATCGCCTCAAGTCGACTCAAACCTCCACGTGGTGTTTCCTGGGCAACGTCAAAACTGACAACCGTTAGTTTGGCTGCTAATCTGAGCGGCGGGCCTTTCTAGGCTTAAAATAGGTTGTGCGTCGGGTTTGAAGCCCACCCGTAAAAACAGATTTCAATGAAAACTAATAAGAATAGAAGAAAACTGATCCCCAAATCTGATGACGACTTCTGCAAACGAAAAACTGATAATGATTTATGGATATGCACCTGGAATGTCCCAACCCTTAATTGGGAAGGTGCCTCTATCCAACTGACTGGTGTCTTGGAAAGATACAAAGCTGATATCACTGCTATCCAAGAAATGCGATGGAAGGGACAGGGTTGCATTCGGCATGCACCCTGTGATATCTACTACAGCGGCCATGCGGAGAAGCACGAGTTTGGATGCGGATTTGTAGTTGGCAAGAGACTACGGCCCCACGTCCTGCGATTCACACCTGTGAACGAACGACTTGCCATAATCCGCGTCAAGGTTAAATTTTTCAATATAAGCCTAATACGTGCGCACGCTCCGACAGAAGACAAGAACGATGAGATCAAGGAAATTTTCTACGAGCGCCTTGAAAATGCTTACGAGCGCTGCCACCGTCACGACGTAAAAATCGTGCTTGGTGACTTCAACGCTAAGGTGGGCAAGGAAAATATTTAAGCCTCCACGACAACACCTCCGATAATGGAATGAGGCTGATTGACTTCGCCGCAGCATGAAATATGGTCGTAAGTAGCACTAGATTCAAGCATCTCAATATTCATAAAGCCACCTGGATGTCCCTGATCAAAAAACCAAGAATCAAATTGATCACGTTTTGATCGACGGAAGGCACTCTTCCAGTGTATTGGATGTACGCACGATCCGTGATGCAAACATTGACTTGGATCACTATCTTGTTGCAGCCAAGATCCGTACACGTCTGTGCGCAGCCAAGAATACACGCAACCCTACACAGAGAAAGCTAGACGTCGACAAGCTGCAATCGAAACAAACAGCCGATGCTTTCGCCACTCGACTCTCACTCCTGCTTCAAAGCACTCCTCCAATCGATGATATATGCGTGCAGTGCACACACATTTCCAACTCGATGCGTGCGGCTGCTGAAGAGGTGATTGGCTACCACCGCCCTCGCCGAAACCAGTGGTACGACGAGGAGTGTCGCGACGCCACTGCAGATAAGGACGCCGGCTGCAAAGCCACCCTGCAGTCGGTTGTAACGCGCGCTGCTAAGGAGCGATACAAAGAAAAGAGGAGGGAAGAGAGACGTATTTTCAGGCGGAAAAAAAGAGAGGCAGAAAAGCGCGAGCAGGAGAAGATTGAGATGTATGGTGATAGGAATGATTCCCGAAAATTTTTCGAAAAAAATAAGACGCCTTGCCGATGGTTTTAAAACCGGGGCCTCTTCCTGCAAGGATGAAAACGGGAATCTAGTGACAGATGTCCAGAGTACACTGACGTTATGGAGGGAACACTTCTCTAAGCTTCTTAATGGCGACGCTGACAACAATCCCGCCAATAGAGATGATATTCCGGAAACCCCAATTTTGGATGACAGCGTTGAGGTTCCGCTGCCCGACTATGATGAAGTTCTGACAGCTATAGCTCGGCTTAAAAATAACAAAGCCGTGGGAGCTGATGGCTTACCTGCTAAGCTGTTTAAGAACGGAGGTGAAACTCTACTTAAATGCATTCACGAGCTTCTATGCAGAATATGGTCGGAAGAATGCAATTCGAACGATTGGAATTTCAATGTGCTCTGCCCATTCCACAAGAAAGGCGATCCCACTATCTGTGCCAATTACAGTGGGATAAGCCCTCTTAATATCGTTTTATGTGAAAGATTGAAGCCCATTGTAAACGAACTGATCGGACCTTATCAGTGTGGCTTCAGACCGGGAAAGTACACCATCGACCAGATTTTCACGCTACGACAAATCTTGGAGAAGACTCAAGAAAAACAAGTCGACACCCACCATCTTTTTGTCGACTACAAAGCCTTCGACAGCCCAATAAGGAAGCACCTATACTCCACCATGTCTGAATTTGGTATTCCTGCAAAACTAATACGACTTTGCAGGATGAGACTGAGCAACATCAGCAGCGCAGTTAAAATCGGGAAGGACCTCTCCCCACCATTTATTACCAAACGAGGTTTCAGACAAGGTGATTCCTTATCGTGCGACTTTTTCAACCTAATGATGGAAAAGATCATCCGAGCTGGTGATCTGAGACGTAGTGGCACAATATTCTACAAGAGTGTTATGCTGCTTGTGTTTGCTGATGACATCGATATTATTGGCCATAATACGCGTCAGTATTATGTCAGTGCAGCATTTTCCAGATTAGAAAGAGAGTCAAGTCGAATGGGTCTGGCAGTGAATGCAGATAAGACGAAATACTTGGTGTCAACAAACAAACATTCCCAGCGTCTTGGAACCCACGTTACCGTTGACAATACCTCCTTCGAGGTTGTGAAGAACTTCGTTTATCTGGTATCCAGCATTAACTCAACCAACGACATCAGCATTGAGATCAAACGAAGAATAACTCTTGCTAACAGGTGTTACTTTGGGCTCAGTAGGCAATTTAGAAGCAGAGCCCTCTCTCGACGAACGAAAATCACGCTCAATAACCCAGTCATCATGCCCGTCCTACTTTATGCATCACAAACCTGGACGCTGAGCAGTTTAGATGAAAAGACTTTAGGAGCATTCGAGAGAAAGATTCTTCGTAAGATCTACGGACCAATCTGCGTCAATGGCGAGTACCGAATACGGTGGAATGATGAACTGTATGAGCTTTACGCTGACATCGACATAGTCAAGCGCATTAAAATCGAGCGGCTTCGCTGGCTTGGTCATGTTCAGCGCATGAAAGACGATGCTCAAGTGAAGAAAACATTCGATTCGGTACCCAGCGGCGGTCAACGCAGAAGAGGACGACCGCATCTTCGTTGGAAAGACCAAGTAGAGGACAACCTGACGAAGTTTGGAATTTCCAACTGGCGCCAGCAAGCGAAAGACAGAAATGGCTGGCGCAAATTCTTAGATGAGGCCAAGACCGACACACGGTTGTAGCACCAACTAAGTAAGTAAGTAAGTAATTTCGCTATATATTAACCAAAAGAATTTTGCTGTAAAATGTTATCGAAGAAATATTGTTTTTGAAAGTTTATTCATTTATTGATGTCATTGGATTACAAATCCTTACAGACTCCTTAAAATGCAATAATTTATCTTAAAGACTAAAAAATAAAAAATTAATAAAATAACAAAATGGAAAAATATTCAAAGTTATACGAAACTAACATATAATGATGAAAACAAGAAAAAAAACAAAAATTATATACGAAATTAAGTAAACAACAATTTTTTAAAAGACAATTTCAAGACAGAAAGATCTAAATTATTCTCAATAGATAATTCATTGTACAATAATAAGGCGTGCGTTATAGGCTCATTAATTGCGTAAAGAGTTACATGAATTTGAGAATGAAATAATGCATAATGCCGTAAAGTTCTTGTAGGAATATGAAAAATAAATTAACAAATTGAAATAACTGAGCACAGTCAATTTGACCTGATAAAAGATCACGAATACATGTTAACGATAGAATTTTTTTTCTGGTTTCAAGAGTTTTAAAACCCAAAAGCAAAATTCGTGCATCATAGGTAGGCAAGGGTTCACAAAAGTTCAAAGTACGAAGCGCAAAACGTGAAATAAATTTTTGGATTTTCTCTAATCGAGCGCATTGTGTTAAATAAAAACGACTAAAAAAGACATATAAAAGCATGTGGATCAGTAAACTCAGAGCTATTTCTACGCACTAAGGCAAGTAAAGAATATGATTTAGGAACAACATAAGTAGTTAATTAATATGATCAGTAAAAGTGAACTTAGAGTCAAAAATAACTCCTAAATCCTTAACTGAAAGAATCTTCTGTAAGGGAGTACCAGAGAGGGAGTAAGAAATAAAAAAATTACTGTTTTCGAGAATGTCATTGAAACGTACTTATTGAGATTTAAAGGTAAGAAATTCAATAAACTCTATGAAAGCAAATTATTGAGATCATCATTTAAGTCAGATATATAACTGAACAGCTTTTAATTATAAGCATAATGTCATTGAATTATGTCATTGAAAAAGCAAGGGTCCAAGAATGCTCCCCTGCGACACACCAGAAAAAGAAATAAATTGATAAGACTTAACATCATTTATCTCCACGAAAGAAACTCTATTTTGAAGATAAGAGTGAGAAAAATAGAATGAAAACCCATTTTAGTAAGTTTATCTAGCAAGACATTATGTAGAACCTTATCAAATGCCATAGAGAAATCTGTATAGATAACATCAACTTGATATCCAAGTTCAAAAGACGAAATGCAAAATTTCGAGAAAACTGCTAAGTTTGTAACACTTTCAAAGAGCTTAGAAACATTTGACAGCTTTGAAATAGGCCTATAGTTGGATACATAATTCTTGTTGCCAGCTTTAAAAACCAGAGAAATAGAGGCCATTTTCCAACAGTCAATAAAAATATCAGTCCTTAAGGATTTATATAAAATTTCACATAAAGGTTTAGATAGAGAAAATGCGCATTTATTCAACAAAATAGATAAAAGCGGAATAAGCCCACTCCAAACAATCACAATTAAAATTATTTCACGGTAAACAATATTTTTAGTTGTTTTTTCATTATTTAAAGTTAAAATATATTGAGGCTGTGTGTCAATCGGAAACTTTTCAGTCGGATGATCAAATTTTGATAGTTGGTAGAGCAATTTTTGGCATTTATGAGGTGAATATAATGACAATCGAAAGCGAATTTTTGACACACTCAAAAATAAAGAAAAAAAAACAACACATCAATTTCCGCGACGTATTTAATTCGAGTGCTTGTACTTGCAACTTATTTCGTAAACTTGTAATATTGTAAACTTAAAAAACTTGAAAAATAACAAAATAATAAAACTAAAAAAAACTTAAGTGCTTGAGTTTGTGTTTGCGTGTGTGTGGGCCAACGATCTCCCGATACATCAAGAAGTCCAGCAAAGTTACAGTCCAGCAAAGTTACAGTCCAGCAAACCAGCAGCACAAGCAATTGCAGTGGAAAATTTCTTGCTAGCCAACATCCTCCATGTGCCATCACCAGCAGCACAAGCAAGTGCAGTGCAAAATTTGTTGCTAGCCAACATCCTCCAAGTGCCATCACCAGCAGCACAAGCAAATGAAGCGCAAATTCTCCGATTTTAATTTATTTAATTCACGCCGGAGTATAATGGCAGAAATTTGCCTCTGCGCTTGAGACATGCTTAAATGGTGCTTCTGAAATATTGGAGAGTTGACCAGTCAATGGAATTGTGCTGCACTTGCTGGTGCTGCTCTCACTCTCGGAGAACGTTGGCAAGCAAAAGAATCAGGAAATTTGCGCTCCACTTGCTTGTGCTGCTGGTGATGGCACTTGGAGGATGATGGCTAGCAAGAAATTTTGCACTGCACTTGCTTGTGCTGCTGGTGGTGGCACTTGGAGAACGTTCGTCAGCAAAGAAAGCCAATTTAACTTTGCTGCACTTGCTGATGCACCGGGAGATCGTTGGCTCACACACACGCACAGACAAACTCAAGCACTTTCGTTTTTTTTTATTTTTATTATTATGTTATTTTTAGGTTTTAGGTTTTTTAAGTTTACAATATTACAAGTTTACGAAATAAGTTGCAAGTACAAGCACTCGAATTAAATATGTCGCGCATTGAATAAAATGCAAATTAAATAAAATTATCGCTAAAACACGACCGAAATGTGAAACGTCAAGATTTGTAATTGTCAAAATTTCATCGTCCATTTGACAAATTGAGCAAAAAATACATTTATTTCAACACACACAAATTTTATTCAACTTGATATTTTCTATTCTACCACGACTGAAAAGTTTCCTTTTGACACACAGCCTGATTTTGCAAATTGCTGATTCGAGAGAGTCCAACATATGATTGCCAATGCACAAATTCTTCATTACTCAAATCAACACTAACCATATTAAAGATTGGCCTTGACCCTTATTGATAACACTGGTTTACAAATAACAAAAAGTTGCTTGTACTATGAATACCACTATCTATTTGTAATGTGAAATTGATCGGTGATTCCGATAATGTAATTTTTTTCTGTTACTCCGTTTACGAGATATTTCCCACTGCAGTTTTAAAAAAAAAAAGTTGGTCCTACTTAATAGTATATATATCTTTAGAACCAACAACAATAATCACACAAAAGAAAATTCCTTACATTATTTTTTGATTCAACGTTTAGTTTCGGCGAAATTAGGATTTTTACGTTTTTCAGAAAAATTGCTAAGAAATCAAAATATTTTGTTAGTTTTGATATTTTTTGCTCAAAGCCTGTACTCTTACAAAAAAAAATAAGATAATGTTAAAGAAAATTTATTGAGAAAAGGAAAAGTTGTGTTGATTTGAACGAAAGCACCCTAATTGAGTGATTTACGCATTTCGTCTTATTTTATTGTCCTATAAATAAATAACAAGAAAAGGTTGTTGTAATATGTTTTTTAATTTTTAATTATTCTTTTTCTTTACGTAACTTCCATTGTATATGTATTTTTTTATTTTTTTGTTCTTTTAATGATTTACATTGTTTTGTACAGTGGTTCCTCCTGACTCCACTGATTCGAAAGATTTCCGATTGTATTCACGTGTTGATTTGGGACAAGTACAGTTCAATATTTTTAATCAACTATAATGGCCACAGAGTTGCATTTACTTTATTTTACATGGTTGCAAAATTCGAAAAATAGGCTGTCATTGGGTGGAATGCATAAACAGTGAACATTTGCTCCGACTCGATTTTTCAAGTAAAATCAAGAGAGTTTATTGTTTACTAAAAAAATGGAGTCGGAGCAAATGGAGCCTATTTTTCGAATTTTACAACCATGTACAAAAAAGTAAATGCAACTCTGTGGCCATTATAGTTATTTAAAATTGTTGAACTGTAATGTTTGGTAATGTTTTCATATAACGATAATAAATTGCACTTTTAAATTGCAAAATATATATTAAAAAAAGAGTTAAAAAAGGCTAAAATATGGCCAAATATTTTGCAAGAATGGCTAAATTTATAGCTAATAGTATTTTTTAAATTTTCTGGCTAAACATTTTTAAAAATGGCTAAAACTAGCCAGAAAATTGGCAATACTGATACCTACATGCTTTGCATGGTGTTTATGAAAAAAATTTTAAAATTTTTTTATAACGTGTTCTGCAAAGTAGGCAGTGCACACATTTTTCATTAAATTATTTCTAAATATTTGAAAATATTTTTTCAATATAAGGTCAAATTAATTTTTAAATAACTTTTAATGTCATAGCTTAAAGGTTTTTAAACATATTTTCCCTTCATATTTTCATAAATTAAAAACCTCAACTTCAGCTTACATTTCCCATTAATTTCCTTTTTTCAGCTCTATGTAAAAACATTAATTGGTCCGTCTTTTTTTCTGCCAAATTAAACGATTTATTGTATCCGTTTTACTACCCACATGCTAATAATTTACCTCAAGTTTATGCCAATTGTGGTCAATTTTTATCAATTAAACCCAAAAAAAAAAATCAGTTTTAATTTTTTTATTTTCAATATCCGTAAAAATTTTTCTGAGTGCAAAGAGCACAAAACAACACATGAGCTTTAAATGTAGTGGTGCCCATATTATGCCCATATGGTGCCCATTATTATCAACAAAAAAATTTCTGAGTCAGTTTGCCCGCACGTTCCGTTCGGTTAAACTGAGAGAGAAAACTAGTCGGTTGCCATCGAAAGGTCGTTTGCGTTACTATTGATCCCAATTCATGCAATAACTGTACGTCCATTATCAACACAATTGCCGACAGTAAGCAAACGAACAAAATTTCAAAATTTTAGTCTACAGTGGCTCACAGCTTATTTTATGCAGTGTATACTTTAAACTTTAAGGCTTTATAAAAACAAATCTAACAGGAATACAAAAGATAATATGGTGTCATTTAAAAGAGCAAAAAGTTAAATAAAGGTTTTTCATTAATTGTGAATACATATATTTAGTTGTTTAAAAAATAAGAGAACAGAAAATACTGCATAATTTCATCTCGCAGCTTATTTTATGCAGTCACTTCTCTCTGTTACGGTACTCTAATGCTGCGCTGTCTAACGGTACTTTCGTTAGCTATGCCTTCGTTATATTTTTTATAATTGCTTTGTGTTAGCTTTTTAGTCTGATTTTTTTGCTTCAAGTGTCTGCTTCTATGATTATTTAAAACAGGAGCGCGCACAACGCTACAACAATGAGAATTGGTTATATACTATTTTGAAAATAGCAGCTCGCAGCGAAAAATGGCTGAAATGGTTAATATCAATTCCTCTATAGTGCAAAAGATCATCGAGCGCTTCGTCCATAAGAATCGATTGCACAATAAGAGCAAAGAAGCACCAAACAAAATTTTTAATGCAACCGACGAGCAGCATATTGTAAGGAAGATATAGGCTAACCCAAGACTCTCAGCTCCGAAAATGGCTTTTGAAGTTCAAACTGACCTGAGCAAACAGTGTAGTGCTGAAACTATTCGACGTGTCTTGCGCAAAAAGAACTTTCATGGCCGAGTAACACGAAACAAGCCGTTTATTAGCCCCAAAAACAGATTATGCAGACTCAACTACGGCAAAGAACATATGTCCATGGCCCCAGAGTACTGGAATTCAGTTATTTTTGCAGATAAATCGAATATCAATTTATTCGGTTCAGATGGTATGTGCTATATGTGGCGAAAACCGAATACCGAGGTCAACAAAAAAAACTTAAAACAAACCGTGAAACATGGCGGTGGCAGCGTCATGGTTTGGGCCTGAATATCAGCTGCTGGTACTGGGAAGTTGCCGTTTATTGAAACAACAATTTACAAATGTAAGTACCTACAGATCCTGAAGAACAATTTGTTGCAGAGTGCAAAGGTTGTGGGTACAAAATTGAATTTCCGATTTTACCAGGATGACGATCAAAAGCACAAAGCGGGTATTGTGCAAACCAGGCTAATATACAACTGCCCACAATTGATGACGCCGCCAGCACAGTCGCCAGACCTTAATGTTATTGAAAATGTGTGGTCTCTATTGGAAAATAACATTCGGAAACATCAAATTTCAAACAAAAACCACCTGAAGGAGATATTGAAAACGAAGTGGGCGAGTATTTCGCCACCTATCACTCAAAAACTGGTCTCATCAATGCCAAACCACCTTAGATCTGTTGTGGACAACAAGGGCTATCAAACCAAACAATAAAAATATCAGATATCATTAATTAATATGAAAAATTTATAAATAACGAGTGACTGCATAAAATAAGCTGTGATATGAAATTAAGCAGTATTTTCTGGTTTCTTAATTTTAAGCCAACTTAATATATATTTTTACAATAAATTAAGTTAATTTAGTAAACTAAACATCTTGTTCTTTTAAATGATACTATATTACTTTTTCTACTCCTGTTAGTTTCGTTGTTATAAAGCCCTAAAATTGAAAGTATGCACTGCATAAAATAAGCTGTGAGCCACTGTATTTAGCATTTTTATTGATTTATGAGCGGTAAAAGGTGGTTATGGCAAAATTTCCTAAACCATCTCGTTCTTTAAAAAAATAAACTGCCAAAATTTCAGCTCGATCGGCCCAGTAGTTTTGGAGTCTATAGACACCACACAGGCAGGAAGTTTTTTATATATCCAGATTATACTACAAATTTTGTATTAAAACAGCTTTAAATCCTTTATAATAAATAATAAAACAAAAAACAGACTTAAAAGAAACCCAAAATTACTTTTATATCACATACAAAATGTGTGAAGAAATTTACAGGTACCCGGGTACCCTTATTTATTTTTTTATTTTATTTATTCGTTAAGCTTAATACAAGCTGATTAACTAAGAACTAATCTTATTCTAACAGGGTCTTAACTTATTCTAACAGGGTTTATTTATTTATTTTTCTCTCCTTTCCTTGTTTTAGTGTTCGAAAGATATCCAATTCGAAAGATATCCGCCCACCAGAAAAACGTAATTATAAGAACACGTCAAAAAGGAAATACGGGGAGAAAAGTAATAAAAGGTACTTACAATAATTAACAGGGAATATATATCATATCTAAATTGTAAGAAAAAGATTATAGAGGGGAAAAAATGACGTTGGAGTTAAGAAGAAGTGGCGTTGGAGTTTAGAAGGGCATTTCGGAGTCGAGATCTGCTCAGATGAAAATCAAATTCGCTGATCAAATTGTTAGTTACACGAAGCATCCTGGTTACAGGTTCACTGCAACCATAGTCGGTACGATGGAAGTTGAGGTGGAAGAGAGGAATAGACCTAAGGTTACGTGGGTTGGTATTAAAGGATATTAATTGGAGTAGTGCAGGGCAGTTAATGGTACCGCATACAAGTTGATGAATGAAGAGTACATCTGCAACTTCTCTTCGTTTTGCAAGAGATTGCATGTTAATCAACTTCAGGCGGTCTGCATAAGCAGGTAAGTTGAAACCGTCAGAACCGGGAAGACCGCGTAGTGCGAACCTAATGAATCTTCGTTGAACGGATTCGATTCGCACAGAATGGATGTTGTAGATAGGAGACCAAACCTGGCTGGCATATTCGAGGATGGGTCTAACAAAGGTAAGGTAGAGAGATTTAGTAACGTAAGGGTTGGAGAATTCTCTGGACCAGTGTTTCACAAAACCCAGTGCAGAATTGGCTCTACTAATGATATTATCAATATGAGACCTAAAATTAAGTTCCTTGTCACATATTACACCTAAGTCCCTTAAAAAGCTTACAGGAGGAACTGGCTTGCCGAGTAAGTAATATGTTCTTGGGGGAAGCTGGAGACGCTTGCGTGAATATGTAATAGCTTGACATTTACTAACGTTGAGCTCTAGAAGATTTTTTTGACACCAAGTGGAAAAACTAACTAGATCTTCTTGAAGATAGTGAGAATCGTCGTTAGTTTGTATGCGCCGATAGATTTTCATGTCATCAGCATACACAGAGAGATTGGATTCTTTGATGATGCCATCTACATCAGAGATTGTTAAGACAAACAACAAAGGACCAAGGTGACTACCTTGTGGGATACCAGAGGTAGCTGAAAAAGAATCTGAATTGGAAAATCTAAAGATGACATTATAACGGCGTTCTTCGAGATATGATTTAATCCAAGATATAAAGAGTGATGGAAAACCAAAGGCTTTAAGCTTAAGAAGAATGATAGTGTGTGAGATTTTGTCGAACGCTTTACTAAAGTCGGTAGACACTACATCAACTTCGTACCCGCTTTCCAACGAGCATAGAGCGTTTGAAACAAATTCTGCAAGGTTAGTGGTAGTCGATCTTCCTTTGAGGAAGCCGTGTTGGCTGGGAGGAAAAATAGATTTGCAATGGAAAAAGAGAATGTCATAAATAATGCTTTCAAACATTTTTGGAGTACATGAAAGTTTTGCAATAGGTCTGTAATTGGAAATATCGTTTCTTGGTCCTTTCTTATGCAGAGGTATTATGTATGAGCTCTTCCACAACTTAGGAAAAACGGAATTAGAAATAGAAAGTTGAAAAAGAGCCAATAGGGGATGAGCCAACACGTCCGCGAATTTTTTTATAACAATAGCAGGCAAGCCATCGGGTCCTGGAGAATAATCGTCCTTCAGATTATTTATCTTTTCTAACACATCAGCTAGTGTAATATCAACAGAAGTTAGCGACGTTTGAGGACAGTCCCTTAACAAAGAAAAATACTCGTAGTCTAGTTCGTCGTTATGATTAGTGTATGACTGACTGAAAAAATTTGCAAATAGGTTTGCAATTATTTCCGGGTTGTCTGAGGAGATGTCCGAAAAAGTAAGGGTAGATGGGTAGTTGTCAGATTTTCTTTTAATATTTATAAACTTGTAGAAGCTTTTAGGATCCGACAGCAATTTAGTTTGAATATGTACAAGATAAGACTCGTATAGCGTTTCACAGAGTGCGGAAAAAAGGTTAAAGGCGTGAAGATAATTTGTGAGATCAAGATAAGAACGAGATATTAAATATGCGCGCCATAGTTTGTTCACTTATTAGAAGGGTAAGGACTATTCCAAAATGATAAAAATGCGAAAAAAACTATAGAAAACGATTATTTATAAGATGTCATGGACCTCAAGTTTGCAACTTTTTTGGCTTGAAAAATATTTGACTTCAAATTCGTTTCGGGTACCCAGGTACCCGTGTCAGGAGGGTTAGGGCTAAATTTGTTGCGTTCTTTCTATGTTTTTTAATTTAACAGCGTCAGTAGCAGCATCTGACAGTTAACTAAACAGGTGCGTTCATATTTTAGCATAGAATATTTTCGCTCGATTAAATGGCGTCTGCTACCAGATCAGTTTAAGTGAGAGATAGCAAAATGTTACCATTCAGCGAATTTTTACACAACATTTGCCAACTGTTGTCTGCGCTGAATGCGTCCAATGGCGTGCTGATGACAAACGCTCGGTTGGCTGTCACTGCTAGTCGCTGGTAGAGGCTGTCACTTCGGAGCAAAGTGGTGAGCGCTTGATCGGTGGTACTGTGGCTGCTAAGAGAATAGATTTTTTAATATACATAGTTGTATATTTAACTACTCTTTAAGTTTCTTACTTTATAAAAACCTTTTGAGCAATCACAACTTTATCTGCAGCTAACCAATCCAAAAATCTTTGCACGCCCAGTTGAAAATCCAAAAGCAAAAGAACGGAAATCAGATAGCCAGCATTCTTTCCGTTTTCACCGAGCGTTTTTTTATAGGGGCTTTAGCCTATATTAAAAGCAAGGACCGTTTTGGCAAAAAGGTTTTTTTTTAATTTCTGCGTTTTGGCAAAAAGTATTGCACATTATTTTTATTATTTATTTATTTTTATAAAAGAAATCCAAGTACAATCGTTATTTATACTTAAAGTATTCAAATCACTCAAAAGTTTGAAAGACTATACCAAGACGAAGTCTAATGTAGGCAAGGGTTACGAGGCAACAAGAAAGAATATAAGGAAAAATTCAACAAAAATTTAAAAGTAAAGTCGAATTATGAAATTCCATTTTTTATTTTCGGGGGTAGCACTTGCAAATCCTATTTAAAAAATAACGATTATGGATTGATGACTTTTTAAAAAAGTAAATAAACCCTTTACGGTCTTTAATTAAAGATGTTTGCTAAATTTTTAAGTATTTTAATTATATAATAAGTTTAAACCTGGATAACCAATCATTAGTCGATTCGACTAACACGCTCCAAAACTCTTTTTTGAGGATCGGTATGAAAAGGAATTGAAAATGGAAAAACTATGTATATTTTACTAAAAATCAAAAAAGGTTAATATTGGCTTTTGGTTTTCATTTTAATTTTTACATATTTTACATATAAGCAACTTATTTCATCAGCTCGCAAAAAGGAGAACAGTGTTAGTCGAAACTAACATTGGTTATCTAGGGCTAATTAACAAAAAATTTTATAGTTTTTGTATATCAGAAAAGTTTAACATTTATTTCAGAATGACTTTATTATAAACATAAAAATATAAACGTAAATAATTAAATTAAATAGAGACAAAATTAATTAATCCTTAAAAAATTGAAAAAGAAAACACACATTCACATTCAAATAAAGTAGTTAGCTGTTAGTAAAAAGTATGATGTGAATAAAAAAATTATTTTATAGTAAAAAAACTATAGTATAGTAATAAAACTATTGCTATTTAAAAAAAAATCCATGAAAGTTTAACAGCCTAGTAACCACAGTCTTTGAAGATTACAACCAAAACAAACTAAAAAATTGACTCTCAAAGTGTATAGAGAGATAAAAAAAAGAAAAGGGTGATTTCTATATTAAAGAAAAACCACCGCTTACATTGTAGTTGCATTTGTAGTTGCTGAAAGTTTTTATATTTTCTTGTGAATAACAATCCCGGGATTTCGGGATTCGGGATCCCGGGATTTAAAGCCCTAGTGGTCACACATTTTCTTACCTCAGTTAGTGGTATTGTTGTGTTTTTTGTTATTTTTTATAGATTTTTTATTTTAACACTCTTTATCTTTACGTAAAGAACACTTGACTTAAATTCTCCAATTTTTCGAACTCTATCTGTTTCTACGCCGGTCGGTGGTATTTATATCTGGATTCGGGGGTGTGTCTACATATCATAAATACCAATAATTTCCAATAAATGGAATTTATTTTAGATACTAACCAATCAAATTAACAGGATGTAATTTTACACATTTTTGCATAGGTGCATGCCACACGTAGCGGACACGGACAAATTTGTTGTTGTTTTCGCGGGTAAAAGAAAAAACTAGAAATTGAGAGAGCTTCTCAGTCATCCAAAAATTTCCAGGCAGCCAATAAAAATGATCTCGGCCCAAAGCTGAAAACAATTTGGACCACGGTTCCATTTTCTTGATTTTTACGTTTAGTAGAAATAAAACTGCACTGCAGTAGGAAATGTACTATTTTAATTCATCAGTAATGCGATGTTTGTTGTTTAGTATTGAATTGTACGCTGCTAGTGCTATGCATGGCTTGAATGGTATTTATCAAGCGCGTCGGAAGCGAATTTCATCTGGGGGGCAGTACAAATGGGGGGGCAGTACAAATAGTGGTGCAAAAAAAGTTCACCAAAATTTCTTCACATGAAACATGAAGAAGAGAGAAAGAAGAGGAAAATATATAATACAAAAATATTATCGTTGCAAAAAAACTGATATTTTGAATAACTTTTACTTTTAAATTGTTTATCTAGCTAAAAAAGTGGGGGGAAACTGCCCACCTTACCCCCCGCTTCCGACGCCAATGGTATTTATTTATAAAAAGAAGAAGAATACTTGACGATTATGCAAAATGCAGCTCGGCTAGCAGCAGAAAATGGATTAAACTGAACAACTGAATGTTATTAGTGATTATTGTGAATGTAATATTAATGATTTAATTTATTATTTTTTTAGTGATTGTGTATTTTTTATAATTAAAACTATGAACGTAAAATGTGTATATGATGTTATTTATAAAAATGTTTACATTTTTTAACTATATTTTCCATTTATAAATTATTCTATTGCATATATGAAAGTAACACGTCATTGTATATAGTATTTTTATTGCTTGTATATACAGCTGCAGTTGTCTCTTTTACCCTTGTATTTTAGGACAATCTTCAAGAGAAAATGTGAGCAGTAGATTTAATGATAGTATAACAGATCAAGCTAGTCTACATTCATAGAAGTAAAATATAAGGAAGCGGTGTAGTTGAAGTGAATTGAAGTATTTTACAAACACAATGAAGTTGACACACACGCAAAAACATTCAAACAGGGCCGCATTCGGTTATGTAGAAAAGAAAGGCGTAAACTATTTTTCGTTTTTTAGATATATGTTTACTAAGTAATTTTTATATAGCACCTTTATACAATATGATGCGTTACCGATTTTTTACAGAGAAAAACATTAGTAAAATAAAATAAAAGACATGAACTCAGAATAAAACTGAAACGGCAAAAGTTACTTTTAATGATTTATTAATAATTCATTTCAAAAAACTATTTTTTATAAATTATTTAATTGATATTAAAATAACACAAAAACTAAGCAACTAAAATACATACCAAATTAAAATTCTTTAAAATAAATAGTTTTGTGTAGTTTTTTCCGAACTATCGGCTCTTAATTAGTTTTTTTCATATAAAACTACCTTGTTATAGCTGGTAACCTTATTGCGCTAATCCACTTTAATTTCATGTCAAGTTTTCAAAGAAATTGTGAACAAATAAATAACTATTGAAGCTTATCCCAATATGAAAAAAATTAGCACCCTAAATAATGAATTCGCTCATGAAGCAGAACTTGTGTTTTGACAGATGGTATTGTTCAAAAATGGCGGGCAACAATTTTTTTTTTTGCTCGGCAAGGGCTTATGTCAAAAAGTGACGCTCTATCTCGCTGCCTCAGCGACGAAAATTCATTCAACACACGTATAGTGTATGTGAGCAAAACACCATTTCCTTATCTTTTATTTCTATGCATACATTACAGCCGCGTAGTTAACAAATAAACTGTTTATATATACATTAGACCGGTCCTTATTTATATGGACAAATTTATTTTCATATATATTACGGCAAGCGCTAAAAATATTCGTTTTAGTCTTAAAAGGCATAAAAAAGCATCAATACTGTAATAATGTGTTCATCTTCTAAACAACTCTTATAATTTAATTTGTCAATATTAATCCAGTATTTGCTAAAGCGATTAAAAATTAGCACTTCTGGAAAGGCTGTAGTAGCCACTCTAGTTTCAAACACTTTACGGATCAACAACTCGTAAATATGGTGTCTGCAGGGAAAATATAATAAATCTATTCTTAAATTATAAAATAAAACTTGTAGCACTTGTTTTCTTGCTGGTAATTTAGCTCCAGTAATTTGGTGGTCAATTACGCCAATTTACATAATATCATCATCCGATCGAAGACTTATGGTTGTCATCGCTTTGGATTTTAAATTTTAAAATTTATTTATTCAATTTTTTAAAGGTAATCTTTGGACAATATTCTTTTAAATTTTTTTGTTTGACTAAATCACTAAATTTGTCGATCTCCACGTGTGAAAGTTGCAATGCAAAATGATTTATTTATGCGAATTTTCGCCAGACGTACACAACAACAACACAGTACTGGGCCGCCACAAAAAAGAGAGAGTGTGTCACATTTGCCAAACGCACACACACACATTTCAATAAGTACTTAGTAAGCATACATGAACCAAGAAATAAAGATCATGCAAAGAAAAGAGCCGCCATATTGTAAACAAAAACAGCTGATAGGTCTGACGTCATCGGTCACAAAATCTTTTGTTTACGATTAGTGATTGGATGTTGAATGTTATTTGTTAAAATTTTAAAGAATTATCATGTATATATAATGTGTTTTTATATTAAAACGAAGTGTGCTGTAGCGACATGCATTAATTGCAACAGCAAAAAAAAACAAATACGTTGGTTTCTACCGTTTCCCCAAGGAAAAAATTGCTTGTAAGCAATGGGAGATTTTTTGTCGGCTAAATGTCGACACTGCAATGGCAAGAATCTGTGGAGATCATTTTCTGCCTGAAGACTTCGAAAGAAGGGTCCAAGTTCAAATGGGTAAGTACTTCTACATTTCCACGTAAATATTCTTTTAAAAAATGTTACGAAAGGTTTTGGCAAAGCTATGCGCTTAAAGCCGATCGCTGTTCCAACAGTTATGACCAAGGAGGTGCAGTCAGCAAATGCAGAACGATGTCAGCGAATTTTAAAGCGCGAAAACAAAATAAATCGTAAGTGCTCTGCTTTAGGAGTTGTTGGTCATGGAGAAGTTTTTCCTGTAGAGGAAATAGAAAAACTAAACAGGGACGCTTCTATTTCTAACCGCTCTTCAGAGCAGTTACTTCAAGCGAAAATACGGCAGCTATATTCGCAAGTGTAAGTAAAATTTAACAATTTTATGAATTCAATATTTTTAATCTTTTTCTTGGAGTGAACAGCGGTTTGGAAAACCTCGCGTGATACATCTGCCACAAATTGCACAAAGACGTTCCGAACATAAGGCTGGAAGAAGAAGCGGCAGCATCACTTAGTTAGGTAGATCATTTAAGCGAAGGCGGTTCGCCAAGCCAACGGAAGAGCTCATGGCGCATATGACTGCGTTGGAAAAAGTGTTCAACGACGTAAACGGCGACGGGCTGCTAATAAGCAAAAATTATTTGCAGACGCACATTGCAAGTGCAGAGCATGTTATTTGTGACAACAAAATAAAAAAAATGTTTTTCCGCGCACGAATGTTTTTTTAAAATAAGATTATTAAATAAAGAAATTGTGAACAATTCGATGCAGAGGAAAAGAAAATTGAACAAAACAGTTCAATAATAAAAACAAAGTGAACATCCAATTTTGTATTCTATTTATTTGCAGTTTTTCTTTTTACAGCGTTCTTTACATTTAGTTACTGCATGGAAATAAAAACAAACAAAGTATTCAAACACTTTTTTCGCGAATTAAACTTATTAATTTTATAATTTTTCACTTTTATCCGAGTTTTCACATGTTTTGCATGCAAAACATATGCAAATTGACAGTTTCATAGCTTGCTTGTGACCCATGACGTTGCACGAAAAATTACTTTTTTCTCGCACTGCTCTTTGCGTGATCTTCTCTTATTGGTTCATGGTAAGCATAGTGATACAGGGTTGATATTTTTAGTACAATTGTACTTTTTTGGTACAGTTTTACATATTGTCTACTTTCCTCCTACCAAAGCGTTTTTAGTACATTTAACTTACTCAATAATAATAAATAAGGAAATTAGAGCTCTTAGGGCTAATTTTTCAATGGAATTTTAAACTCTAGTCAAATTAAACCGAGATTAACTCACTAAAATTGGACGTTTAAACTCGGTTTATGCAAAAAAGAAACACATTATATGATAGTTTAAGTCAATTTAACTTCAACGAATGCTAAAATACCTAGTTAAACCGAGTTTAAACGTCCAATTTTAGTGAGTTAACCTCGGTTTAATTTGACTAGAGTTTAAACTCGCACTGAAAAATTGGCCCTTAGTGAGCAAGCAAAATTAAAGAATTAAAAATTATCTATTTCTGAATTTTGTCACTCTGTAAAAACTATAACAATTTAATTTAAAGAGTAAATTTTCTCCAAATATATAAAACTGCTCAAGGAATTCTTTGAATTTATCATTCGTCAGCAAAAGTTAAAAGAATATTTTCTATTCAAAATTTAATAAAAAGCAAATGTAGAAAGAAACTGCATACTGCAACAATTTCTTCTTTAATGAAAACAACAGATTTTTTAAAATCTAGTAAAAAAATGCCACAATATTGATATCAGAAGTTATATATAAAAAAAATTTCAGAATATTTGACTGAAAGTAAAGAATTGCTTGACTTAAAGATTTTCCTATTAATTCCTTTCGTTACCTTAATATAGAAAAGCCCCACCTAAAAATTTTTAAAAATCTCATTTTCGGCTGGATTGTGTCAGATTTCGGCTTTATAGGTGGCTTGACCTGGGAGCATTTACAAAGAATTTGATTTAAAAAATGTTTGTGCTAGTTTGCAGTAAACGTTGTTTGCTTTTTTCACTATATTAATTTGTGTGCTTTAATTATAAAAAGACCTTTGAACTTTATGCTTATTTGACTTTTTTAATAGATTTTATTGATCTCTTTTTACGAATACTATAAGACCACTTGTGCTCTTTTTTGTGATAATAAAAACTTTTTGATTAATTAAAGATTGACAAAGAATAAAATCTTTGTCATTTTTATTTTTACGGTTTATGAACTGAATTGTTAAAACCACATACATACTTTATAATATAAATAAAAAAAATGTATTTCATACTTTCTTTTTTTATTTAGTACAATTTTTACTAAATTTTTATACCAAAATGAAAAAGTCATTTATCAACCCTGTAGTGATATTCCGAATGAGAGAACAATAGTCACGAATGACAAACAATTGTTGGCGGGGGCACGGCTAAAAATTGTCCAATCAAGCTCAAATTTTTTTTGTGTATTTTTAGGATCAAATAAAATGGTTTTAGCGCTTCTAATATACATATATCTTGTAATATCGTTTAAATCGTTAAAATTTACAATATTCTTGTGGATACACTTCCTGCATACATATTGGACAATGTAATTAATTTTAACCCCCGGAAATCAGAATTTAACCCATCAATTTTTAATGCAAATAAAACCACTTATAAACAACACGAAATGGTAGCACAAACGTAGTAAATTTAGCTTACGCCATTATCGAACAGAAAGCTGTGTGTAGCATGCCGTGGACGAAACAATGAGAAAAAGGAAAAAAAAATGGCGAAAATTCCAGTGTTTGACGGACAAGCAGACAACGTGTGACATGCCCCATAGCAATCATTTTACTTCCCCTTGGTGACGTGCGATTGCGCAATCTCGGTGAGTTTTACACTCACCAACATTTACTCGCTTTGCTTTGTTTTGTTTTGTTGCTGTTGGCGTCGTAGTAAGAAACGCTTGCGTCATAGTAAGAAACGATTGACAACTACAAAGCAAAGCGCAGCTTGGAACCCTGTAGGAAAATCAACTAATTTAATTTTTTTCATTTCATTTTTAATTTTTTCATTTTTTTCAGTATCGTGCTTTCGTTCTGATCAGACGTGTTTTTATGATTGTAAGAAGTGTAAATTTTGCATTACAAGTGATTCGCTTGTTATCTGCAAGCTTTGTTGCAATGTGTTTCACAATAATTGCCTCAATATATCTAGTGGTGATTTTATTGCGATCTGTAATCACCCAAATATATTTTTTTGTTGTGATAATTGCTTGGGAGTACCTGGAAATTGTGCCTCTTAAATAATGCAATTATCAAGATAAGTTTGTGACCTTAAGTCATTGCTGTTGCAAAGTCTGCGGAGCATAAACTCGATGATATGCTCATACTTAACGATCGCTCATCTATTGCTGTGTCTGCTGCCCTCGATACTTCAGTCTCACACTCTGGCTCTCCTTCAATTGCTGTACCTCCTCGTTCTGATGCTGTACATAATGATCTTGCGTCTCGTTCTGCCATTGCTGCCGCCAATAATGGATATACTCGCACTCAATCTACGTCGATTGCTGAGCCTCTTCGCTCTGATGCTATTGTTACTAGGCTGCGTTCTCCTAAATTAGCTAATACCCCTAATTCTGTGAATTGCTCTTCACCAGGCTGTGTTGTTGGTGCTGCTCCAGCTTACACTCCTGCTGCTTTGAACTTAATAGACGCTCAACCTGTTGCTGTTAATTGCTCTTCACCAGGCCATATTGTTGCTGCTCCTCCAGCTTCTGATACTTCTGGTGCTGGTTCTCTTATGTATGCAGATGTGCTTAAATCCAATGCGATATCAGCTGATCGTGCCACTTTTAAAGCAAGTGAGTCTATTACGGTTAAACCAAAGTAAACTAATAATGGATTTTTGGGAGTAAATGAGAGTCATGAACTAGATATTATCTCTGAAAAAAATTTGTTCATGTATCATCATTTAAAGTGTCTGTCTCCGAGAATGACATTATTGAATATTTGTTAAAACACACGGCGATTGATAGAAGTCATTTCTCATGCCATAAACTAGTCAAAAAAGATGCTGTACTCGATAATCTAAGTAGCATCTCATTTAAATTGGGAGTATCTGCAAACTTGTTTGAACAAATTTTAAACCCATCACTATGGCCAGCCAACGTGAGAGTGCGCCCATTTAAAAATTTTCAAAAGCCGGGTGCAGCGAATATGCACAGTTATTGAATGGGAGTACTACTAATAGTTTTAGCCACAAACTTAATCTGTATTTTCAAAAAATATCCGGGGCTAGAACCAAAACTGATTCCATTTATCAATGGTCTTCGCAAGGCAAGTATGATCTGATTGTTTTCATTGAAACTTGGTTAAACACTGATTTTTTTGATGGTGAACTTTTTGACTTGGGAATTTATCATGTGTATCGCAAAGACAGAGACCCATTAAAAACAGGGCTCTCACGTGGTGGCGGGGTACTAATTGCTGCAAAACATACTCTGCGCTCTTCTTTATGTATCTTGTCGAATGCAGATTCCATCCTGGATCAATTATGCATAACCATTGATGGACCAGTTTGCTCTCTGAATCTGTGCGCATCATATATCCCGCCTAATAGCTCGGATGTAATTTATGATGCTCACGTGAATTATATTATTTCGCTTCACTCTTCGATGGATCCTCGTAATCATCTTTGCGTATTAGGGGATTTTAACCTCAGCAAAATTCACTGGATGCGTGTTGCTAGTGATTTCACTCCAACTAATGTAAATCAAATACACGAAATTAATTTTATTGATGGTATTTTTAGTATTGAATTATTACTAAAATTAATATATATCATTTATTATTATTATTATTTATCAATTATTTTGTAAATAAATTAAATAATATTCTAGATTTAATTTTCGTTTCTAGCAATATTAATTTCAATATATCAGAGTGTGTTTTTCCAGTTAGTCCTGCTAGTATACATCATTGTCCACTGCTTTTAGAATTAGAATTTTTTGAATTTATGTCGTGCCAGCAAAATAAAAACATATTTAATTTTAATTCTTGTAAGTAATCTTTTGAATGAAACTAACTGGACAAACTTATTTAACGGAAAAAGCACCGAAACATGTTTTGATCTCTTTAAAAATAATATTTTAAATATTTGTGAAAATATTGTTCCCCGTATTGTGCAGAAAAACCACAAGCTGCCGTGGTATACTAGTGGTCTCAAAAAATTAAAAAATTTACGTAATAAATTTTTTAAACTTTTCAAGTCCACTAATAGTGATAGTTCTGAACTCAAATTTGAGTATTATTCGAGAGTTTAATTTCTTAAATAAATTTTTATACAAGCAATATACACTTGGTGTTGAAAGTAATATAATTGCAAATCCAAAATCATTTTGGAATTATGTCCAATCGAAAAAAATGGATCCCAGATTCCTTCATCAATGGTCTTTAATGGTATTAAGTGTTCCACAACAGTTGACATTGTGAATCTTTTTGCAGATTTTTTTTAAATCAAATTATGTTGATGATGACTCGTGGTATGATAGCGCCCTGTTAGAAAATGTTAATTTATGCTTCGACATTAGCTCCATTTCATTGTCAGTCGAAGATGTTTTCAGCGCATTGTCTGACTTAAAATGCTCAACAAAGTCCGACATCGATGGGTTGGCCCCTATTTTATTAATTCAGTGTGCATCAGTACTAGCTAAGCCCCTTTGTTTGATTTTTAATAAATCTCTGTCGTCGGGTTCTTTTATAGAGCCTTGGAAAATTGCAGCTATTACGCCAATCTTTAAAAGTGTTCAAAAGAATGATATAACGAACTATCGGTCTATATCTAAACTAAGCTATGTATCAAAGCTGTTTGAGGCAGTTATTAAGCCTAAACTTTATTTCCTTGCTAAGCGACACATCTGTACTGAGCAGCATGGGTTCGTAACTGGGAAGTCTAACCTTTCGCTTTTTACAAATTATTGTATATCTACTCTTGAATCTGGTTCTCAAGTTGATGTCCTGTATACAGATCTTTCGAAGGCTTTCGACAAAGTATGCCATAAGGTCTTAGTCGCAAAGCTTGGGAAAATTGGATGCCATTCCACGTTCCTGGAATGGATTAAGTCCTACCTAAATGGTAGATGTTGCTACGTCTCAATCAATAATATTAATTCATACTGCTTTAAAGTGTCTTCTGGTGTTCCGCAAGGTAGCATATTGGGCCCCTTGTTATTTGTACTTTATATTAATGACATTAGTAAATGCTTTCACTACTCAAAATTCCTACTTTATGCTGATGATTTGAAATTTTTTAGTAAAATTAACAATCTAGAAGACTCAGCACTATTGCAAGTCGACTTAAAAAATGTCTTTGATTGATGTGTCCGAAACGGATTGCCGCTTAATATTAATAAATGTTCTTTTGTTACTTTTAATAAATCCAACAACTCAGTTATAACTTCTTATACAATGGCCGACTTTCCACTTAAAAAAGTTGATACAATTCGTGACCGGTGGTTTTTGATTCCAAATACACCTTTGCAGATCACTTAAATTTTTTGCTTCCTAAAGCTTATTCTCTTCTAGCCTTTATTCATAGGAGTAGTCAAGAATTTATTGACCCCTATATTATAAAAGCCCTTTATAGATCTCTTGTAAGATCGAGACTTGAGTATGCATCAATTATTTGGAATACTTCAGCTACAATTCACGCTTTTAGGCTAGAAAAAGTTCAAAAAAAAGCTACTAAGTATATGTTGCGTTGTACTACTTTTAATTCGAATTTACCAGCGTATAATGTTCGTTGTCTGTTAAGGGGATTGAAGACACTTGAATGTAGAAGGAAAATAAGTTCATTAATGTTTATATATGATATCATATCTTGTAACATTGATGACTCCTCTTTATTATATAAAATTAATTTTAATATACCTCCAAGGCAATTGCGGTGTTTTAAACTTTTTTTATCAAACATCACAGAACTAATTATGCTTTAAATGAACCAATTACAAGATCTTTGTGTTTATATAATGAATTATCTATAAAATATGTTTTTGATTTCTCTATACCAAAATCTTCTTTCAAAAATTTTGTTAATAGCTTATTTTAGTTACTTGTAAGTTTTATGCTTATCTTATTTGTTATTTATATTTTATTGTTTTGGCTTATGTTTATTATAACAAAATATATTACCCTCTCTATTCTGTAAGGATTTGTATCCATAGACTCAATAAACTAAACTAAACTAAACTAAAACTAAACTAAACTAAACTAAACTAAACTAGTTTAAAAGTAGTTGAAAAAGTAGTTTTTTGTCAACCACAACTAGTTGAAGTTCTGACTTTTTTTCATAGAACGAACTAACATATTTTGTATGGTGATGTCCGCTAAATAAGTCAATTGACTTTCGTCTGCATATTAAAATTAGCTGAGTTTAAATTATTTTTTTAATTACTTTAAAATAAATCCATTGCAAAGTAGTTCGACTTACTGAAGATGAATTGAAAAGCATGAACATTTTAATTTTCTATACATCAAAGAGATTATTTATTGTATTGTTTTGAAAAATATATACATAAATTCATATTATTGAAAGCCTAAAGTTAATAATATTTGATGGTTAAATAGCATGGTTAAATATATATAAACTTGCAATCTAATAAAAATTTGCAATAAAAACATGTCAAAATTAGAGTAGTTGCTGCCTTAATATAATTCAAAGAAGTTTTTAAACCACTTGTTTTTAAGTAGTTTTTAAAACTAAAACTATTTAAAATTGAAGTGGATGGCCGCCTTTATATAATTCAAAATACATCATAAACTTGTTTATTTAAATTAGTTTTTTAATTAGTTATTTTTAAAAACAAGTTAGTTTGTTTCTATAGGGTAATGACAAAGGAAAACTACATTAAAGCAATAAAAAATGGATTTTAACGCTCTAAAAACAATCATTACAAACAAAAGTACAAAAGCCTTTCAGTTTGATAAAATTTATTAATTTTTGTTTCATTAATGTTTTTGTTTTTTAATTCTTCTAACATGCATTTTTTAATGAACAAATTGAAGAATGTACAAATTTTGTCATGATCTCATATAAATGTTTTTTACATACATATTAAAAAGACATATTTTAAAATTACTTTCTCTGATTTCTTATTGAACTCTTTTGTCTTTATATGGGAAGGTATGTAAACGGGTCTTCTTCGTTTCTAACTGACCTATTTAACAGTTAGAAACGACGTGCAGGCCAGATTAAATAGTGCCACTACCACTCATCATAAAAAATAGTGCATGCATGCATTCTTAAGAAAGGCTGCATGCTTCTGGTAGGGCTTCTTAGAGCAGCGAGAGCGGAAGGCCGTAAAATTTTCCCATTTAATACAAAACAGAAAATGCACTTGAATATAAGTGCAGAAGGGCTACGAAATCTTTCTAAAGGCCTGCTAAAAGCGCTTCTTTATTTTATATATCTTTTAAATATATATCTTTTTTTGCTGGTGAAATAGGCCTACAGGGGCACCGAATACCCAACAAAATTGGTACCGTGCCAAATTGTATACCTCAAAGGTGGTGTGGAAATACAATAAAAATATAATAAAGATATTAAATAATAATAAAGATGCATTTTAGAATAACAGCTTACACCTTTCATTACAATAAACCCGAATGCGGCCCTGTTTGAATGTGTCTATGTTTGTGTGAACTGACACCAATAAAAAATACTTCGTTGCTGTTCAACCCAGAAATAAAAGATAAGGAAATGGTGTTCTACTCACACACACTATACGTGTGTACATGGCAAAATTAGACAAGGTAGTGTTAGGGCGGAGAGCCGGTGAACGAAATTGTCAAAACGAAGCAAAAATACCAAAATGGCTGAGTTTGACAGTTATGGTCACCAAGAAAGAGAACACATTCAGCCCTAACACTACCTTGTCTAGTTCTACTATGCGTGTGTAGAAGGATTTTTCGTCAATTGATGAAGCGAGATAGATCGTCATTTTTTGACATAAGCCCTTGCGAGTAAAACAAATGGCGAAAAAAATTATTTGCCGTCATTTAAGAACTAGAGCTTCTTTCAAAACACAAGTCCGGCTTCATGAGCGCATTCATTCTTTAGGGTGGCAAATATAAGGGCCTTAATTTTTTTTTTGTATGAGGATAAGCTTTAATAGTTATATATATTTTTTCCAGATTTTTTTTTCTTGAATACCTGACATGAAATTAAAATGAACTAGCGCGTAATTTAAGAAGCTTTAATTGGATACTTATATATAAAAAAACTAATGAAAAGCCGACAGTTCGGAAAAACTACACAAAACTATTTCTTTTAAATGAATTTAATTTGTTTAATTTGGTATGGATTTTAGTTGTTTCGTTTTTGTGTTATTTTAATCATTAAATCATTCAAAGTATCTGTTTTCAGTTTACTAATATTTTTCTCTGTGAAAAAATCGGTACCGCACCATATTGTTTAATGGTGCTACATAAAAATTACTTAGTAAACATACATTTAAAAAACGAAAATTAGTATATGCCTTTCCTTATCCATATCCAATCGTTTTTTAAATCAACAACAAATTTTGAATAGAAATAAGTAAGCCTTGCTTTTTTTATTCAAAATACAAATTTTTTTAAAAAACTGTTCTGCAAAATTGTGCAAAAAAAGTAAAATTGCATGAAGTACAATATAAAAATAAAAAATAATATAAACAGTAATGAACTTACGCATTTGAAAAGTGAGGCTCTAAAAAATGACTAAAAAATAGTTAAATATTAAGCTTACGGCCAAAGTTTTCGGCAGCAAAAAATAACAATAATTTTTATTGTTTTATAAAATAATTGTAATAATTCAATCTTCTGTTATATCTGGCAGATGGCGAAACTGGCACTTCATTATTTCAGTTTGGTTTTTGATTTTTGTATTTTTTTAAACATAATTATTTATTTAATAATAGATTAAACAATATTTAATATGTGATTAATGCCACAAGCACAAAAATTAAAAAAAAACATTTAAATTCGTTGTTTTATTTTATAAACCTATAAAAAACAATCGCATATATGAGTCTTTTACGTTTCGCATATAAAGCTTCCAAGCGGGTCTTCTACAATTCCTAAAAGCGATTTATAATTAAATCTTCTTGGAGAACCGTAGTTGATTTTAGGTAGAGAATCGCAAACAAATTCTCTTGGCGAGTCACAGATGCGACTTTTAGACGCACCGCAGAAGTTTTACCTGTAGATTCGCCTAAGTGGAACAGTTTCATACAAAAGGCCTGTTTCCAGCTCTCAAGTAAAGCTTATTTTCATACATAAATCTGAAAAGTAATCGAAAAGTAATTTTTCCTTGTCAAAATTACTTGAAAGAGAATCCAGCTCGTAAGAAAAATTTTCTGTTCTTACTACTTTTTTTTCATTGAAAAGTGACAACGGTAACACTGTGAATGTCAAGAAATATATGCAAGTTATATTATTACTTCAAGTAAAATTTTGGCAACCAACATTCAAAGGTAAATAATTTTATTGATATCATTGATTAATTGATTTAAAATTAATAAAAGAATATTTTAGACATGCACATGAACATTTCTACGGAGGGAGAAGAAGAGGCAGTCAATTTTGAGGGGCAGATGTCTTCCGAGAAGCGGTCGAAAGCTGTCCGGAAGAAGCGGTCTGCCAACATGTAAACAAAATGTAATAAAATGTAAACAAACGCTTTTCTCTATTACTTACCTTTGCAATTCAGCCATTACTCATTTAATGAATTATTTCAATATTTATTGCAACAAATTTATTTCAATGTTTGATGAAAACAAATCAGCCTAAATTTTCGATACAAAGTGATACAATGCTGGAACTGTCAAAACTCTCGCCGTCAAAATTACTTGTCTACTACTTTTTTACACTCAAGAAACTTAAGTAACTTTTTTCTTGAGTAATTACTTGAGAGCTGGATAGAGACCTAAAGAATGGAACTTCCGCGATCAGAATCCGACATCGTATGCGATCCGATAGACCCTCTGGGCGAATCGTTTAAGATTCTTTCGCGATTGTAAATGCTAGCTGGGCATAACCGAATGCAGTTTGAATGTTTTTGTGCTTGTGTCAACTTCATTGTGTTTGTAAAATACTTCAATTCACTTCAACTCCACCGCTTCCTTACCCTAGGTCAACACGAAACAAATTGTCATGACAATTCCAATACACTCACTCATTTCTTACTAACACACGCTAGACAATTTGCTTGAAGTAGACAAAAATTTGATAACTAATACGAATATAAACAATTGTTATAATAATTGTTACGTGTAGACGCAGCATTATATTTTCCTTCTATGGTCTTGCCCAATATAAAACAGGTCTAAGGTAGCGGTGTAGTTGAAGTAAATTGAAGTATTTTACAAACACAATTACACAAACACAAAAACATTCCAACAGGAATGCATTCGGTTATGTAGTACAGAAAAGCGAAAACAATTTTTCGTTTTTAGATGTAAGTTTACTAAGTAATTTTTATATAGCATCGTTATACAATATAGTGCGGTGCGTTACCGATTTTTTTACAGAGAAAAATATTAGTTAAATGAAAACAGATACTTTTAATGATTTATTAATAATTCATTTCAAAAAACTATTTTGTGTGAACTATTTGATTGATATTAAAATAACACAAAAACTAAACAACTAAAATCCATACCAAATTAAACAAATTAAATTCCTTTAAAAGAAATAGTTTTGTGGAGTTATTCAGAGCTGTCGACTTTTCATTAGTTTTGTTTTGTTATATAAAATTATCTAGTTATAGCTTCCAACCTTTGGGTACTAATCCATTTTAATTTCATGTCAAGTATTGAAAGAATTCTATACAAAAATACATAACTATTAAAATTTATCCTCATACAAAAAATAATTAAGGCCCATATATTCGCTACCCTAAGGAATGAATGCGCTTATGAAGCTGAACTTGTGTTTTGACAGTAGCTCTTACTCACAAATAGCGGGTAACAATTTTTGTTTGCCATTTATTTTGCTCGCAAGGGCTTATGTCAAAAAATGAAGCTCCATCTCGCTTCCTCAATTGATGAAAAATCCTTCTACACGTATAGTGTGTGTGAGTAGAACACCATTTCCTTAAGGCCGCTTTACATTGTCCTATTGTGTGTTACGACATGTGAGATAGAAAGTATTATTGAATTTCATCATTTTTCATTTCTGTCATTTTTAATTTTTGTATGAAGGAAGTAATTTTTCGCTTTTAGACTATCTCACAGAGTCGCACCAATTTGAGTAATGAACCGGTTGTTAATGCATTTAAAGCCTCTACAAAGTTCAATAAGCTGTAAAACTACTTCCTTCTGTTATTCCATTTGAAAATACATTACGAGTTTAAAATTTTCTCACTTAAATAATAAATTTCAAGTAAGTTTATGGTAAATTGCATCCCTGGTGGGATAGAATGTATGATGAAATTAAAAACAAACCAAAAAATAAAATGTGGTACGACATGCCAAAACAATCAAAACAGACTCAAACACACATTGCTTTCCGTTGTTTACACCATCTCACATTCTATCGCACATGAAAATTTTGACATGTGTTAATGTATGGTCGAAGCTATGACAAGAAAAAAGTCTTGCTTGCGCAAACAGTCTGTGTAGTTCATTTGGCCCTTTATACAAAAACAATAAACACAGCTCATTTCCTTGTCATCGATATATTTTTTTGACAGAACAAATAAATTAAATAGTGTTTTTCCCTTGGAGCTGCTTCGAGCTTGAACTTTTTGCTAAGAAACAAATTTATTTCTAATTAAAAATGGCTGCTCGCGTTAAAACTAGAGAAACAAGAACTGGTGAAATCATTGCATATAGCGAAGCAGCTATTCGCAACAACGTCTCTGCGGTGGAATACTGCCGGACTTCAATGGCTGCGATATCAGGCTGTGCTGCAGGTAATTTTTTTGGCTACTATACACAATGTTCAGGTGTAATGTTCTACTTTTTGAAGGCATACTGGGATTGAGCGGATTACTCGGTTTCTTGTTTTACTTTGTTGCTGTTTTTGGATTATGGTGCTTGGTGTTGCTTAAATCCGGCGCTCACTGGAAAAAGTATTTTATTAACAGACAGAGCTTGTTGACCAATGGCTTCATGGGTGGACTATGCACTTATGTGCTTTTCTGGACATTCCTGTACGGCATGGTGCATGTTTACTAACGCTGTGATAATCGATAAAGGAGTTTTTTTTAGTGCTTAAACCACATATTTTTAAATAATAAATGGACTGTGTGCAAGCAACAAATTAAAAGTTTTATTTTTAAAGCCAACCGAATAAAGCACATTTTAATAACACTTTTACTTTGATTGATCTGCATTACTGGAGCAGTCGCACCAGGGCGTTTCGTGCTTGTCACATTCCAAGAGTATATTTAGCACTGTGATTGGAACTTTGTCTATGGTAAGCTCGTTAATTTTTAGTATTTTGTATCGCAGTGTGTTAAGACCAGTTTGTTTATCGCGTTTTCTCGTAACTTCTTTTTGATTAAAGCACTTTTGTGAGTCGCGTTTGCGATGATACCGATTATGTATGTGGCTGAAACGTAGCTCTTAAAAAATACCCTTTTATGTAAATGTCAAACGCAAAAGCAACTCACCTAAAAGTATCATTTACCCCAGATCTAATGCCTTTTAGACGATTTACTTGTAGACCAGCCTCTTTAATACGCAGATAAAATTCATCATCTTCCAAGCCCCAGCCCCAGTATTTGTTGGACATTCCATTCATGCGTGCAAAGTGATCCATATTCACAAGCAGAATGCCGCCAACGAATGTTTGGTAGTGATACTTTGGATGAAGTTCTGGTGCTGCAATGTGAAGCGGTCCTTCCTCCGGAAATTTATAATGTAAAGCATCATTTAAGGGCAGCAAGTCAACATCGTGCATTGCAATGTAATCGTAGACATCGCGTGTAAACTGGAAGCCAACATTTATAAGTGATGCTCTATTAAATCGATACCGATCGATTTGGTTCAGCACAAAAATATGATGATTGATGCTTTGCTTTAAGAGAAACTTGGTAAGGTGAGGTACAAAAGTAAGCAGCTCTTCGAAGCGATCGCGGAATGGCACCAGTACAGCTAGTTTGTGAGGGTATTCTGAAGTTAGTAAACTCGATTCTTGCTGGTTTTGTTGGAGTTCATGCACTATGCTGTTTCTTCTACTTCCGCTGATTGGACAAAAACAATCTAGTTTATAAAAACATATTTTTCATATTTTTTATTCAAATTTACTGTTCATATTAAAACATACCTGATCCCAGCGGAAGGAAACTTAGAACCGCAACTGCTCCCAGGCAAAAAGCTAGACCACACATGAATAGCCAGTTAACATTCACCATTGTTAACATTGTGTAAGCATGCCGTATAAAAATTTTTGTAAAAATAGTCAAATATTTGCCACATTACAAACACTGGAAAACTGCCTTGTTAAAAAGAAATGTTTGTGAATTGAGGTTAAATTGGGACAGCTGTTTTTATTCTGGGCAAGGAGAATAAATATTAGTAAAGAGATTTCAAAGGCAAATTAGTTGAGTAAGGCGAAAAATTATAATCATTGAGGTGCAGCCCGTGCGAAGAAATATGCCGGCCATATTGAGAGCAGAGCTGAAAGCCACTAAAATGTCCACCGAAAACAAATCGTACTGAGAGAATTTTGTTGTACACTCGCAACTGGTTTGCTAATGAAGACACGTGGCGAGGAGGAACGGCCGGAGAAGAGCAATGAAAACACCAGCAAAGTCAAGCAACAACAAAAACAAAACAAAAGCACAGATCATATGGCAATTGGAAACTTTTGAGTATCCGATGTGACTATTATAAATAAAAATGCAAAAAATCTAATTGACTGTTTTTTACCACATTTATTTGCATGTTTCCTTTTCTATGCCGAATTGGTTTCGTTTTATGGTCCAGTTAGCCTCGCATGGCACAGCAGCGCATGCAACGCAGATAAGCAGCTAGCACACAGCTAAATAAATGGTGATTATGCAAAGCATAGTCACATGGTCAAAATAAAACAATGAAAAAGAAGAATACAACGATTTTATTTTAATAAATTAACCGCACTTGATCAAACATTTTTACAACGTCACATCTGTTTTGCCAAAACGTCAAATACATAGAAGAATACACAGATATTAAAATGAAATAGATCTTCCATGTTTATCTATGTAGTCAGAGATGCATTTCTGTTCTTATCTGAGCATTGCCATGCGTTGCCATGTTGTGCATAATCAGATACACACAAATCCTATTAAACAGATTTCGATGTGACGCTTGTTAAGCCATGCACTGCTATGCCATGCGAGGCTAACTGGACCATTATCCTCAGCTGAACGTTGCTGTTGTTGTTGTTGTTCTTGTTGTCAACCATTTTATAAGAATATTTCTAACTTAGCCGATATTGTTTTGTTTTGTTCTTAGCTGTAAGTTGTCTTAGCCAAATAGATAGAACACCAAGCAAATATCACATTTTCCTGATCAATTAAATTTTTGAAAATATTTTACATTTATTACGAAATATGTATATTTGCTACAAATATTTTCCTTCTTTTATTTAGATTTCCTATGAAATGTATGTGATAATAACTTTTGTGAAGATTTCTAAATATTTGATTTCTATTTCTTTTCAATACAAAAAAATCTATTTCAACAATTTTTGAAATTTTACTTATTAAAGTCCTTACCGCATTAATAACATGTATACAAAGCTCCAACTTTTTGGATACATATAATCGAATCGAAGAAAGTTATACGACACACTATGTCTTTGTTTGATTTCTGTTAAACATACATATTTTTCATTTTTAATAAAAATTTTAATACATATGTATGTATTTACTTTTGTGTATTTTATCTGAGCTTATCTATTTATTCATCTCATATCTGTTTATTCATCTCTTATCTGTTTATCCATCTCTGGACAGTTCAGAAAATCATTTATCTCTATATATTATATTTTGAAGGATTGCGAAAAAGTCCATTAAAAACTTCATGGTTTTTATTTACAAATTTCAGGAAATTCCGTCGCAGTTAGAAAAATGTGTTCAAAAATTATATGAAATGAAGATATCTTGTCTAAATAGAAAATTAACACATTTTGTTAAGCATAAATTTTTCTATATACTGTTGCGCTTTA